>PNEQ01106249.1:10657-83441 GCA_003012365.1 Medauroidea extradentata
CCCCCCCCCCCCCCGCAAGAAAAAAACCTGAAATGACGCCCCTGTTTACATAGAATAAACCGACCATGTACAGTAATGTAACTTAATATTGTGATAAACACGTCACAAAATTGGTAGGGCTATTACACCGAGTTCGCTAGGTTACCGACAGAGAGCAGGCGTGTGTAGTTCCGGCAATAAGTGACTATTGAATCAAATATAAGATCATATCTAAAGTGTTTAACATATTTCTGGTAGCCTTTCGAAGCCTTAGTGTCACGAAGTAGGGTAGGATTTTCCTACGTTATACGTTACGACAACACACGTTTAGGGCATACAATGTAAGTAAATATTGCTTTAAAAAATTGCTGGTTTTTTACTTGGGACTTGTATCAACGACGAGGTCACATGCTCTTGGAGATTTCATATTAATAATTTTTAGATCTATTTTTGACGCCTCAATCCTGTTTGTTTAGCCAGCGAGGAACAATGAACTAAAAATTACTATTTAAAACTTCACTCACCTCCCACATGTGCATACCGTAGAGTTTATTCAGTACTTACTTACATTTTTTTAACTGATTGGCAGATCAACAATACTGAAAGATATTGTTTTGATATGAAATTGTGCATATAACGGCTTGAATGAGAAGAGCGCTTAAATCACATGCTCAGGCCTTTGATATTACTCTTTGGTACTGACGAACCAGCCTTCCAGTTAATTAAGTGTATAGGACAAATTATAAGCCGCCCAATTACCGTTTACGTGTAAGATGTATGTACCGTACACTTGCATTATATGAGCATTCTTCTATGCATTGCAAGAACATTGTATTGTAAATAATAAAATAATATCTTCGAAATTCAAGCTTTTCGTGTAGTTATAAGAGATGTTCGTGTAGTTTATGGGGTGTGATAGACAATAATGAACTTTGAATTGTAAATAATAAAAACAATATTTGGAATTCGGGTCTTTTAGTGAAGTTACACAGGATGTGAAAAACAGTAACTAACTTTACAGATAAAGGTTTGATCAAGTTTTTAATGATTATTCAAACGTGTTTACGTTACTCAAGCTTACTGGGCTCGGACAAAAATCCGGTAGACAACATCACGAAATTTCTCGAAGTTAACGGCGGGTTCTAATTTCTTTGCACGGCATAAATCTCCTTAATTGGGAGCTAATAGAATTTCCCGTGACATCGAAAGTAGTTTGAAATTGGAAAGGAATTCCGGATATTAATAGGATTTGGGTAAGTGAAAGAAAATGGTTGTCCTTCATACTTCGACCGGGTTCGGGCGAAGTTTGAGAGGCGTGGAGTTCTTGTGCGTGTTAAATCTTGTACAGTCGTGTTGGAATAAAATTTTATCTTGATAACATTCCGCCGGATTTAGTATTTATGAAAATTTGGATGAATATAAATATTTCTAGAGACAATAGTTACGCAAAAACATCAGTTGCATTTCATAATAACTTAGTATTTTGGTCAATTTCGAGCAATGAGTGAAATTTTTGTGCAGGTATTTGCTATTAACTATTAATCTCGATCTATAAAGTGGCAATATTAGAACATGTACGTATTCTATACTCAGACAGTTTTTTTTATTGCTGTAATATATATTTTTAGCGAGGTTACGTTCATATCCTTTAACGTATGTGGTTATAAATGTTCATTAGTTTACGTGACAAAAATTATGTATTTCTAGTAAATTTCCTATATTCTTTTCGGTATTATGGTAGTAGCCTATAAATATCTTCAAAATAAGGTCTTACATACAAAAAATTTTGGTGTATAAGTGAAATTGAAAAACTATGATTTTTTATTCTGTTCTGAGTTATTTTTGTAAATGTGTTCTAGAGTGTATTAATACATATTGTAGCCTACATGAATTTAGTAAGATAATTGAATTTTCAGTTACAAAGAAATTATTTTTTCTAAACAAGTACAAGTTTTATTTAACAGTAGTGTTTGTGTGGTGCGCGTGTGAACTATCAACATGCATTCTCTTTTTCTTTTCTTTACAAAATAAATTTATATGAACGTGTTCACTGAACTTGACGAAAGTTTATCTCAATAAAAGAATTATAAGTAATGTGCTTGAGATTGCTTTCAGTTTGGCACATTAATATTTGAGCCTATTATTTACGAATTTGCTAGTGAAACTTTATTAAGAACACTTTTGTACTTCATTTTGCTGCATTTGCATCGTTGCAGTGTGATAAAGTTTCAATTATGCAAAAACATAGTAAATCAAAATTACTGAGAAGATCAAATTGTTTGGTATTGTCTCGTTTGCAGGAATAGTTGTCTCCTGTTGTTAAGTATATGTTACATGTGTTTGTATACTCACGCCTCTGGAGTACATGGTTTCTTAACCAAGGTTTTGGCGTAATCCTCACAGTATCTGTCCTGTCGTGGGTAAAGCATGTGTCACCGACTGTTTAGCCACGCTGTCAACAAAGGGTAAACCTACTTACCTCTGGAATAAGCACATAAATCAAGTCCTTCTATTATTGAGAATTTGTTATATTCGGTCTTAAAACGGTTCTGTTGAACACGCTTTCTTGACCGCTATTATTACAATAAACAACAGGAAATTTTTCTTTCATAAGTGTAATACTTTCCCATGTTCAATTTAAATTACATTTCGATATACGGTTACCGGAGCTTATAAATACGATAACTGGTAACCCGGTTTTAACATCTATAGCTACCAGAATCATTATACTTGTGGTCACTCTGGAGTAGAAGTCATAAAGCTCTCAAAATGAAGATATATCAAATAAGTAAAACAAACAAGTCAATTCTTGATTGCTACTCTGAGAACCATTCGCGAATCTTCGAAATATTGTAAGAATTAATTAAAATTAAATCATCTATTGAGAAATAACACTTTAATTTCACCCCTATCGTTTTTTGCTTTTGTCCACGCTCGATTACTTTACAGTTCAATTTACGTTTTACTATCGTCGGGGTGACTTAGTTGTGAATAAAGAAATGTGTCGACATAGAAGCGGGTGGAAATTTGTCAATAGTATTCCAAATCGATTTACGATCAGTTTATTTCTAGTTTATTTCCGGTTAACATGACATCAATAAACTTTCTTAGTTGTAAAATTTTGTTAAACAATCATATAAACGCAACTGCATTATTGCTGATGTTATTTGCGATAGTTTTATATAGCTTTCCTTTTCCTCAGAAATATAAGTCAACAAGTGGATTAAATGTTAGCTATAAAGTATTTTAAATCATAGAATGTGTGTTACTGTGTATGAATATGTATAATGAGAATTGATACTAACGGATATCAGAACTTAAAACATTTTTGAGACATTCCGTATACCAGCCAGTCGACAACTATAGAGTTAAGGAAGTTCTTCAACCTTTGTACTGTAAATATAATAAATAATTTTAGTCAATATACATTTCTTGTCGTTATCGATACTTTTAAACGCATACCTGTGACACAAATATAGTATCTACAATTCAAATACTTAATATAGGCGACGAGTACGGCAACCATTGCAAATAGAATATTTCTAACATGACATATTAAAAAAATATAATTGCAAACAGTTTAAAATTTAAAAATATCAGTATTTCTGACGTATTTCGAGAAATTAAAATGTTTGTATAATACATGAAAAGATATACATACAAGTAAGTTAACTAATAATACAAAATAAACTATAGGTATTATATAAAATAATTAGTCTGAGTATACCTACATTTTTTTTTAAATTTTAAATGCTTATTTATTGGTCTTTCATCTCTTCTCACACGATGACAACTATGGTACAAAACTTTAAAAAAAAAAAAATTGTTTAGGTAGCTGTTTGTATACACGAATAGCTGACCAAGAGAAATGTATTCAAATCATGAGGCATCTGAACTTTGTTTCAATAACTTTAAAAGTTTGCAACTATTGAATCTTGCAGGCTGGTGGAAGTCATGAGTCTGATGTGATATTTTCGGGATAAATTATTCTTATAACAGCGAGAAAAAAGTTACAGCTGTATTTGACTAAAAGTATTGAAACGACAAGACTACTGAACAAATTAACTGAGCAGTGTCGAAGCGTGGTCGGGTTTTAGGACCCGACTATACATACTGAGTACATGGCATTACGTACATGCAGGACTTTACCAGTAGTTTCCTGATTCTCAGGTCGTGTTATTAGATGGTTATTTCCTCTTCCCTGAAACGATATTGATAGGAGAGAGTGCCTGAACCTACCAGCCTAATGGATCCGCACACAACTCAACACTTGTGTATAGTCATTGCTAAGCATCAGTTCTCTTGCAGTACATCCATGTTTCAACACCTACAATAGGCTGTCGGAGGTAAAGTTAGCACTTTTTACCTTCATATAATGGACTAACCACTAATAACTGTACATTAACTTTGAGAGTGTTAAACTGAGGTATTTGTCATATGACAGTGATAATTCCAACAAATTGAGCAGTTAAACACTTCATCAAGCCTTTCAAACAGGTTCTTATCCCCTTGAACAGTACGTACGAAATCTCATAAATGATCAGCTCGGTGTTCATGTCTTAAGGGGGAGAGTTCACCTAAAATTTTAATAGTTTTGATAACTTTTATATTTTTAGAGATATTGTTTGTTTTATACATTGACTACTCTTGCAGTAATAAAATTTAAAAAAAAAATCTGAATTTGAAATTGAGTGTTTCCAATTTCATACCGTTTTTTAATTAAATAAATAAACGCGTTTTATATATATCGTGTTGAACCTTATGACGCTGTTCTCAAGAGTAAATTGTTCTATTCTGTAAGTCGGTTCGCTTTCCTTTCTAGTACAAAACCGTTGTATGTAAATTTGGACTTTGACATGCTATTATACAAAATCTATGAATGCAAAAAAAATTTACTGTGAAAAATAGTCCCTATATATACAGAATGTCCAGAAATAACAGCATAATAGGCACACAACGCAAATCCGAGGCTAAATTTAAGACGAAAAATAAGTGGCAATATGTTGTACTTTTACGTACACAATGTGGCAACACTGCACTCAAAAAGTTCCCGCTTACGCTTCACGTCGAGTTATTATTTTATGTATGTCACGTCAAGTAAACATAGCATCATTTCTGAATTTCTCAGAATTTTAACCTGCACCCATACTACGCATGTCAGTACAGTACATAGAACAAAAATGTTTTGTGGCAGCTACAAAATATTTTGTGGGTATTTATCCTGCAAAATTTAACAAAAAAAACACTTTGCTGACACCACCAAAATATTGTGGCCACTACAAAATTATTTTGTGGTTACTAGAAAATAATTTTGCAGGGATGACTTTCTATACATTTTTTCTTTCCTTATAGCAGTAAGATAAGTAAGATAACTGTGGAGCGCAAGAGGAGACTTACTACATTGCTACGTTGCCACATTGTGCATGTCAAATGTTCGTACAACATTTTACAATTGACGTAAGCCCAGCATTCGCGTACTGTGGTTATTATTACGTTGTTCCTGGGCCTCTTGTCAATACTAAACAAACCATACCTCCTAGAAATAAGAATTATTAAAACAACTAAAAGGTTTTGTGATCTCTCCTCTTAAGTATCTGATTACTGAAAGAGGTCAGCAGTCTTGTTCCTTGCTGCTGATCATCATCTCCCTCTCCCAAGACTTGGATGTTGCCTTGTCGACGTGAACACGCTGCAAGAATGGCGCCAGCAGCCTCTGGTCCATTGTAGCCGGGTCCTGGGCGCCTGTCACGTGGCTCACCGGGACTCCAACCAGGAACACCAGCAGGACGCCCACCACCGCGTAGTACATGTACGATATCCGGTACAGCCAGAAGACGTCTTCGTCTTCGGTGATTGTCCTGGCAACAAGAGTGGTCGCAACAAATTTCGCGCTATTTTCAAACAAATTTTCTCCTAACACTCTGCAGCACAATTCATGCGCCTGCTGTCTAGGGATCTTAACTGTTTTTTTTTTCTTTAATATTAAAACTATATCATTCAAGTCACTCTGCGTTTTTCTATAATGAAAATTCCTTTTAATAATCTTTAATTAAATTTGGTCTATTTTTCTTTATTATCAGCTTTATTACGACAGTAGAACTGTGCATAAGTACGGATGAACGTTCACTAGAACGACTATATGTTTGCTCGATGCCTTGCGGGTCAAGACGGACAGATATCCTAGCTGTGTACCTGATAGCTAGCAGTTACCGTTTCCATGCTTCTGCCCTTAATTCAAGTAAAGTAATGCTAGTCGAGCGGTTACCTTCATATTATGCCATAAATAAGTCAGTGCAGTACCGTAAACCGGGGTTACTTTGACATAGCGGGGTAACTTTGATAACTCAAAATTTTGGTTTTTATGTTATTTATTGACAAAAGTTTCAAGTATTAGCTATGAGTATAAAATGAATTATTTAAAATACTCGGCTCAGATTATCTGTTTATTTACCAGAAAACCCCAAAACTAATATTTTAAAGTGTCAAAGTAACCCCGGTTTACGGTACATGCGCTGTAATTTTTTCTGTTACTAGACGGAGATTTTTCTGAAACTTGTGTTTTTGATATACAGAATCTTGGATCATGGAGGCGAATGAATGAAATTGCGCCAGTTTTCCCCCTCCTGCGTCGTGTAGTAAACGCAAAACCTTTCCGCGACAACATGAACCGTTCTTAACCGCTTCAAACTGATAAATTATTATGTTCTGGAAATGAAATAACTAACACCGTTTTCGTTTTACCTAGAAGAATAAAAATGTAATAAAATATTTCTTGCACGTTAGGGTACTTGAAAGATAGTTCTGAGACGCAGAAAAATATGTGTTGAATACACGTGCGTATACCGTATGTTATTTCTTTGTTTTTATTGTAATTAATTAAATTTATTCTTTAGTTACGTACAAATCATAAAAAGTTCTATTAAATTAAACATAATCACGGGAAGATTCATTATTATTATTTATAATTAGGGACTGCTGATTTTCGCGAAAAAGGGTTTTGCCCTACTTTGTTTCAGTGCCTTACGTGCACACCTGCAGTTGTGCTTTATGATTATTGGCAGCGTGTCTTTATGAGGAAACTGCTCTCATTTCATTGAGCCAATCACAGTTAGGTTACTGCAACACCACATGTCTAGGATTTACTGGGAGAACCCCATGAATCGTGAGGGTTTAGAGTCCAATCTCTGACCGTGAAGCAGCACTCGCGAATATCAGCAGTCCCAATTATAATGTCTTAAAGCTAGTCCGTAAACAGGATTATAAATAGGGAAGCATTTTCCCAGTATTCTTATTAATATAGTCTTGTTTGTTTACACCATGAAAATGTAACTTATTTTCGCAGACCACGACGTGGTAACTGTGGATGTACTGTGGCATTGTGCGGTTTCAAATTTCTTAGAGGTCTTGTTTCACGAGTTAAAAATTGGTTAATTTTCGAACTTAATGGGGAGGGATAGACAATTTTATTGTATTTTCAGTTTTTGAGCCATAACATTTATTCAAATTGTATTATCAAAATTTTCTCTTCGACAAAGCATGGGATATATTCTTTGTAAACTGCTTGACATAAATAATAATTGAATATTTCATTAATTTCTCAAGTAGAATCATTGCGAGAGAAGTATAGGTTAACTTTGAAGAATTCGCTTGTGATGATTCTGTATGACAAATTAATGAAAGATTACATCATTATTTATGTCATGCTGTTTACCGAGAATATATCCTATGCTTGGTTGAAGAAAACATTTAGATAGTACAATTAGAATAAATGTTATGACTAGAGATGATGGTTCATCGCGAGAAAACTTGACTGTTTGCCGGGTTTCAATGCACGTTCAGCTTACCAGAAGTTTATTGGCGTCCTCTTGTATGTGGAGCTGTTGCCCTATTTGACCGAACCAATAAGAATCCCACTATCTTAATATTTGATGCCTATTATTGGTCTGCGGAAAGCTACGTTGTATCAGACGTGCATCACCCAATCATATGAGTTGTAATAAATTTAGTGTTTTCAAGGGTATGTGGACGTAAAACATTTTCACGATGCACTATCATCTCTATGGCTCAAAAAGGGAAAATAAAATAAAATTCTCTAACATTCTACCTTAAAGCTGTCCTCTGATAACTATTCGTGGCATTAAAATATAGTCACTGTGGGATGCAAAATAGAGTATAGTTTTATGAAACGATACATTATCGAGAGCTACATAATTACAAAAGTAATAATTTTACAAGTAACAGCAATATGAACATATGCATTTCGGTTACAGTTATGTCATTTATACTACTCTATAGTTATACCTGTACAGATTAAAAGTAACATATGGTAGCCTTTTATGTATAGTGTGCGTGTGTGTTTGCTGTGTGTGTGTTTGTGTATGTGCGTGTGTGCTTACCTCGCTGTTGTGCTGTCCTTCTCAGTGAGGTCAACAGTGTAGTTGGCACTGCAGCCATCCGTGGACATGGGCAGCCAGGGGTAGTTGAGATGACCTTGAGATGCAGCGTGTTTCGCGCCAATCACTATCCAGCTGGCTCCTAGCAAGCTCGCCACTGCTCCAGACAGAGCACCCTGCAACCAACCACAGATTACGTAGTATCCCGATCCTCGCATCACTGTTCACCCAAGTATCTTTATTAGGAACAGACAAATTTCGCGCTATTTTTGGCAGATAATTAGACTACAAAGTTCTGTAGGCTAGTACGAGGTCTCACGTTGGCTGACAATGACGTGACCTGTCACGGAGAACGCTTCTGACAAACAGTTGTAAGTTCCGTGGTAGAGTGACTAACCTCCTGAAAATTGATCACACACCTAACTGGCGTCATATTGAGGTTCGTGACCATTGGAATCACATATTGTTATCTGGCATAGAAACGGCAGTGAAGTCTAGCGTATCACCATTAATAATATCGCGAATATTACAGGTTGCTAATATTTACCTAGGCCACCTTTCATTGAATGGTTATAAGCCTTTGGAAGCTCAAAGCGCTATATCTATCCCGTAACCCACAATTAAGGATTGCATTTTAACTCTGAAAAACAAATTAAGCCTATATACAACTAAATTTTCCCAATACTTAAATACAGGTCCTTCGGGATAAAGTGAGCACTAAAACTTCAACCTTTGGAAAATATCACTAGCCGTTGCTGCATTGAATTCAACCTTAATTCTAGTTGCTTTAATGCTTGTAAGGTTGGCACCCAAATTACGCAATATAATTCCATGCATTTTCCTATTTAAATACAAAAATACTGAGACGAAAGCAACTGAAATCGACATAATTGAATTTCATATACTTAATAAACTTATTAATCAAACGGCATGGATTCCTACTGATTGCACAATTTGTCTTACACGTGCAAACATCAAGTGACGTGTCCCTTCGTTAGTCGTTACGCGCGGAAAGATACGAATTGGGCTTTTTTGAGTGCTCACTTTTTCCCGAACCGCCTATACAAAGAAATATCGTATGTGGAAAAACCCCTACGGCCAGAGTATCGTACCCGGAATGCACATTTTGTTATTCGGTGCCATAGTCGATCTTCGTGCCCCGAAGTACGACAAGGAATGAAGCCCTACAGTAGACAAGCGTCGGGAATCGAGCTCGGATCACCTTGGTTGGAGGCAGGTGGTCCTACCACACGGCCGCCGAGGCTCCCAAAACTTTGATTAAAACATCTATTCAGAGTAGTCCTATAGGAGAGGACACCAGTTGAGTAATCCTGTACTTAGAGGCGATTAGGTAAATGGTAAGCAACAAGAGTAAGCCTTAAAGCCCACACGCTTCCAGGTTCCGATTACACTTGTCGTAGTATAATAGCATGCGAGTAAGATCTGAAGTAGTGTTATATTATTGCAGATGTCGAAAGACATTAACCTGAGCCATGGACGCGAGGATGCACTTTTCACTTGTACCTGAAGAGTGTTCAGGTGCGAAAAAAAAAAAATCATAACTTTCTATTATTATGAAAAAATGTTAGTCTTGTAATCGATACTTACGTGTACAGTTTCCTGTTACAAAACAATATTAGCTCTCATAGTTTACTATAAACGATGTGTCAAAGTCAAAATATGCTTCTTACACTACCACGCAAATACTGAACCCTAAATGACCTAATTAAATAAAACTATTCACTATGAACTTGCATACCATGAGCCTGACAGCCTCAAGTTTATTGAAGTGGTGATATACGTGTGTCTTCTGAGAGTTAGATGTAAGTTTTAAGTACAGAATCACATGAGTTACATTCATTGTGAACTCACTTGTGTTAAATGGAGGACGTATTCAATAATACATTATATCGTTTAAAATAATTCATCAACATCACATGACCAGGCTAAGGTGTGTTACTTTAGGACGTTAAAATTAAAAAAAAAAATGTATAGACCCCTTACTATCAGATATTTTCTACCATTCACTATTCGTCTTCGCTCGCGTAGACCCAAAATACATAAAAGATAAATAGATCTCCATTAATACTCTCAGAGCACAGTGTGACAAAACATTTTGTGCAAAAGTAAAAGCTATCATAAATTTTTTTTAACGAAAGGCTCCTATTTAAAGGTAACATATAGGATTATCTATACCTACAGCAAAACAAAGGAAATCGGAACATTTAACGTACTTTAAAATATAATACAACCTAATTTATTTCGGTATATGCGTTTCACAATCGATACATGAGATTTCAGAGGACCGAAGTTTGCGGTTTACCTGAGATATATCCATAACACTTAACACTTTTCGGAACAGCCATTTGTAACATATATTATGAAGGTGTTTACGGTTTTAAGTAAGTATACAGGAATGGACACTACAGATTGCTTATAAAAAATTAAGTCGAAAATGTTTTTTTTTTTCAATACATCCATGAACTCCGATGTTGGTGAGAGTAATTATACCTTAAAAATTTACTATAAAATATAATTTATTTTAAATATAATTAAATATCTCTCGGTATTAATCGACAACGCTGTGAATAGTGTCATAACAATCAAATACCGAGTAGATTTGTATTATATTCAAAGAAATGAAATTTATGTGTTAAATTTTAACTGCAGCAATACTGCCACGAAATTTCACGTAACGGGAAACAGGTTTTTTTGCTTACATTTTCATAAACTATCATCACGCAAAATTAATACACTCCGTACTGAATAACCATATATATATATATATATATATATATATATATATATATATATATATATATATATCCTTTGTTATTAAGTTATGATAACAATACGACATACATTTATGTAGACTTGCCTTTTGATTGGCCCAGGGATACAGCATGCCCAAAGAGAACACACCAACTAGAGTTCCCGCTGATATTCCTTGCACTGTGTACACCACCTGTTCAATAACAACTCGCTGCATTGTTAATCCCCTACAACAACTTTTTATACGAGAACATAAATCAGAATCGAACCAATTAAAAATATTAATTACAGCATTACCTACTGTAAATAGTTTTTACTTAACAGACACTGTATATTTACGTGACTAACGTTACTCTTTCAGTTTCACAGTTTTACTAGAAGGACCAAACATAAGCATAGGTAAAATGCACCACATTCCGATGCTGAGGCAATGGATCTCAAGACAGCAAATACATGGTAAAACAGTAAATATAACAACGATTATCATTAGAGGCCAGAAAATTTAGCTGATTCAATGACCTGCAGGCTAGAATTCACTATCCTATGCATGCTCAAGCCCCGACTATTTGTGCGTCAGCTGCTACTCAGTGGAACAGCGGACAATAAACGATTAGACGGGGCTTGAATATGCATAGTACAATGGATTCTAGCGTGCAGGCTACTGAATCAGCGACATTTTCCGGCCTCTATCACACAAATTGGTGATGCTACGAAATTAACAACCATTTTCCTTAAGTGTTATAGTTAGAGACACTGGAAAATCGCGAAATTATTTAACATAGTCTTCAATATACTGTAGTATCTCATTCGTGACACGTGCGAACAGTTTTCTGGCAAATCACATACGTTCTGTGTTAAAACTGTTCAGTTATAATTGGGTTTGTTGAAGAGGGACACGGTACTTCATATAAACGATAACCAATATAAGTGCGAAACCTTCAGTGTTATACATAGTATGTTGGAGCCTAGCAAACAATAAACTTTTCCCGCGATTTACCAGTGTCTCTAGTTATAGTAAATTCCTGCCATGATTTTTTTGCTGGCACCGCCTACACCAATTACCACAACCACCCCCACCTCTACCTCCAATACCTACCACCACCACTACAGCCACTAAGCTCACAACCAGACCGTGACTGACATATTATTTTCTTATTCGAATACAAACATTCCCATAATCTTAGTAATTATTACTTTAGAGTAGTCAATTTACAAACGATGTATTATCTTGTTAATTTAAAACAAAGAACACAAAAAAAAAAAGTAAATCGTAATTTTATCGGCTACACACATGACCAGACTGGACATGGTACGTTTCGAAACTCATCAACATAACGCACGTAAACGGTTTTAAGGCAAAGGACCATTATATTGCCGCAAACTGGTGTGCTCTGGACACCCGCCATTGGTACAGATCTGTTTTAAATGCGCATTTCATCGATTGCGCATCATTTCGGAACTACACAACTTATCCAAAATTTAGTTGAGTATACCTTACAGGACGGCGAGTCCAGTCTGGTGATATTCTGAACCTATATACATTTGGACAAGGCACATTTAGGAAACAGACACCTTACTAATACGTAGGGACAGGATTTTTGGTGAAAAGATTTTTGCCCCACTTTGTTTCAGTGCCTTACGTGCACACCTGCAGCTCAACTTCATGGCTATTGACAAGAGTACTTTGTGCAGAGTTGTTATTCATTTGACTGTGCCAATCAGTATACGGTTAACTGACACACATCACGTCTGTGATTTGCGGGTTTAACCTCAAGACGCTGGGTGTTACGGCATCCAATCACTGACCACACAGCAGAGATGCAGGTGCGAACGTAAGGCACTGAAACAGAGTGCTGCAAAAATCTTATCGCGAAATTTCCTATCCCTACTTATACGCTATATTATTGACGAATGACGTCATCACCTCTAGCACACCGCCCATCCTCTCAACGATGAACACCTGCAGCAGGCTGACGAACCCCAGCGCGATTACCAGTATCCTGAGTATCAAGTTGCCGCGCTTCTGGTACTTGGTACCCTTTATAACAGGCTTCACAAAGTCCTCGAAGATAGCGCCTGCCAGGCTGTTGAAGTTGCTGGAAAGTGTGCTGTAACAAACAACTCTCCGCTTTAATCTCAAGATGAATCTGAGTGAATGGAACAAAGTCGGAGGGTGTATGTACGTGTACGGCGGAAATATTTCATAGCTATTGGGATGTGAAGGAGTGTGATGGACACTTTAGATAGCCGCGGATTTTCTCATGAGTGATTAGAGAACTTGAGAAAGATTTCCCTGAAACTTTTCAATTTGAATGTAAGCCATCATCCGATTATCCGCACAAACATCGCGGATAATCCACTTTTACCCTTTCATAGATCTGAGTAGAAAGAAAAAAAGGTCAAATTCATTCCTGCAATAAAATGCAGCAATTTAATACAGTAGACGATTATTCGCATTAATGATTAGGGGGTATGAATTTATAATCTAAAATCACAAATGAAAAAATCATGAATATTTTTAATATCCAAGAAAATAATCCCGTTTCACATGCAACGCGCGGAACAATCTCGTGAGTCTATTCATGCGCGGTACTTATTGTTTCGTCTGCTGAAATAGGCTTAAATATTCGTCAAGCCTTTAAAAATATGGTTGCGGGCATTACACGCCATTGAACATTATGAGAGTAAACACAGAATGTATTTATAAATAACTAAAACATTTGTTCAAAAAAAATTTCCAACTATTTAAAATGAAATATTTTGCACTGATAATCCGCAAATCGGATAATCAGCACACGGATAATCGGGAGTGACTAGATTTAACTACGAAGTAACTGGGAACTGATAACTAATATTATTTAACTATAGAAATACTCGGCTTTAGATTGATTATACAAATTCTATATTTTACAAAGATAAACAGTCACAATAAACTTGTATTTCCCATTAAATTATTTTACGCGTATTCTTCTTTTACAATTAAATTCTGGTGAGAGCTATGCTTGCTGTTCCCGGTTGGTTTTGGACCTTTGTCGTTAATCATAAGTAATTTCTTCTAATCAAGCATTCCGGTAGTGCTATTAAAAAACCTTCTTTCATTCCTACTTCCTCCTCCGTCACCATTGCATTAATAATGCATTAAAAAATATTCTGATTCTTACACTGAAATAGTGGTTGTAGGTCATATGGCAGTCATAATTAGTTTTTTTTTTTCTACGGTAATGTCATCTGGACGAATCGCACCCACCACGAGTATTACAAGTACTTTTTGAGAGCTTATTTTACCAGTTATTATTCTGTATATATAATTATCTCTGTTTTTCATTCTTATCCGAAATAAAGTAACCTATATTGAAACAAGTTGATTACAATAACGCGTGAGCTCGGAAAAAATACTAAGTCTGTAAATTTTTGATGTGCTTATGTTTAATAACACGTGAGTGAGCAATAATTATTAAGATTATACATTTGATTTGTATGTATATTTACAGGTAGGCGTGTATACATAAATCAAATCTGCCTTACATGCATTGATATGTACTTGCAACATAATATTATAAATTACAGCAGTAACAGGTAGGCCTACAACAAATACCCACTTACACGTAAACACTAATTATTATAACTTTCTGAACGTCTGGTATATATTATTTTACTAACATTTCAAAAGAGCTTGGATTACCAGCTAAATTGTATTTACAGATTGAACAATTTTCATTTTTCATTTATACAGTTCATTTATAAAATAAATGTACACGGGATGTTTTCTTTTATAGGATTTTACAATGCTTGATTAAAAAGATTTCTAAGATTTTACCACTAGTATTAATGGAGCTCGATGTTGAGCGCTGACTAAAATCTCTCGCTCACTAATTAAATATATTTGTGTACTCTCTGATAACGACTACTTTAACTGAAGGTTTTAATAGAAAATACATTTGTCTGATTCAATTTTGTGTAATAAACGATGCATGGCTGTTTTGTACTGTGTGTGCGGAACATTTTTATGGCTTTTTAGGGTACATTTACGTAGGCCCCTAAGCTAATTTGTACAAAGAAAAATTTTTTTATATTGTAATAAAAATGATAACTTATAACAACACGAAGTTAAGCGTCTCTCTAATTATGTATTGTCATTACCTGCATATGAAGTAAAATATGATATATTTCACGTAACTCAAATATCGAGAACGACTTACCTGAAAGATGCGCTAAAAATACCCGCCACAAACAATCCAGGCAAAGCAGGGATATTTGCAGCTGTATTCATTACGTAATATGGGAAGATTTGGTCTGGTCTTCTCACGGCCTGTCAAAACGACAAACAACAGTAATCATAACAATGAACCTCAGGACAAATCAGTTTGAAACTTAACTGAGCAAATAAAAACGTCACCTTGGTTGCTATAGGATCACAATCATGGAACGTTGCATAGACGATCAGCCCCATAAAACACGCCAAAGAATTCATAAGGATGATTCCAATAGTAAATATTAAAAGTGACCTGCAAAGGAACCCAAAAAGTCTTAATTTTTAACCCTATAATCTTACCCGGGGATTTATTTATTTTTCCTCGGGAAGAATACATGTTTTTGCACTTTTCTTAAATACTTCATTTGAATATTACTTTTCTTAAACAGCTTGAGTACTGGCTGTACGTAAGTATCCTTTGTAGTCATAAATTGGTGCATATGTGCACATTAATAAAGTGATTGGACATACGCACGCGAGTATTTGTTTATTTATTATAATTTAAACCGGCAAATAGCAATGTTTCGTGACTGTTGATGCTTGTAAGACTGTAATAAAAGTAACAAAAGAGATACTATGTATTAAAAGTTAGCCTCACTTTATTCTTCAAACGTTAGGTCTGCGAACACGGAAAGTACATTCCAAATAAAAACCTTCGCAGGAGAACTTAAAGTAAACGCGATTGTCACTTTATAGATTATTGGCTAACCTTCATCGCAAAGTGCGGTAAATGCAAAGATACTATTACATGTTTATACATTAAAGAAGCTTGAATCGTATGTCGACGCTCGCTGTTCAGTTAGTTTAGTATACTTGTTTTTGAAAAGTGCGGGTGCGTTATAAACCAGAATTATATAGTGTCTAATAATTATTTTTCTTCGGATCTCATGCTCAAAGATTTCCAGGATATTTACAAAATTACATAAAATTATTTAAGCATGCTATTCCATGGATGTATATTATTTTTAATGTATGTATAAGTTTCGGAATTAACGGCAGTAAATAAAATCTACAGAGATAATCGCAGGAGCACATTATATCCGTAGGATATCTTGGGGTCAAAATACAGATAAGTCTAATTTAAACAGCTTTTTACGGTTTCGTCTAGTTACCATATATAGGCCTACGCGTTTACAACGCTTGTTTCATTATGTAACATGTATTGTTCACAAAACAGTGTTAATGTCTATACTTAGCCATAGCTTTAAACTTATCTGTAGGCCATAAGAAAAAAATAACGTGTGAGTTTTACAACACGTAATAAATTTTCGTATTAATGCTACGCTAAGAATAACGACACATATATGATATATTTGAAGTTGATAAAATCTAGCAAAATAACGATATGTACACTTATACATACACGCATACACATTGACTGATCACGAAATCATCAGACATACTACTACACCGAACCCACTGTTTCACAAATAAATTCACAGTAAAATTTGTAACTTATAAATTAAACAGTGTAAAAATCTCACTTTAACATATTACGTAAACATTAATTATTGTGGTATTGATTAATTATATCATACATTATAATACCATCAAATAAACCCATATTTTGAATCGTTCGTTCAACAATGAGAGCATCGTTAGCGATGTTAACGTTTACATAATTGATATAGTTGGCGACATAAATGCCGAACCTATGGGTAGTACGGAAATATTTAGCAGCAAATGAAACATGGTCAGTAACGAGACCAAACACTTTCTGACTAGCTGGCCGTTTCACAATACAAGTACGATAGAAAATAGTTCTCACAGTATTTTGCAGAATTCAATCTGAAAAATATTTATTTTGTGTTATAGTAGCTATTTATTTATTTATTTATTTAATGGCTTTGTTTGTGGCGAAGTTAAGTCTTTCGCCTTCTCTTACACTTAACCACGTTTTATACAATTAAAATCATACATGTGTGACAAACAAAAAATAAAACTATAACTACAAGAAACACTTATATACAAAATTAATGTAGCAAAAATGTTTCATTAATTTAGCCAGATGCACTAAAATGTTAAACTTATTTTACATATAAATGAATGCCGCAAGTATAAAAAAACAAAGTTAAATATTTGTAGTGAAACTATAAATACGCCATTAGGTCCTTTAGTGGTTTCACTTATATATGTTTGCTGCCTGAAAATATAGTTCATCGTTGTTATTGTTTTTAAGAATATACGTACCAGTTGACTAATGGCGGTCACGTAATTACTAATGGCACATAATTCGGTATAAACCAAGCTAAGGTTACTTATATTATAGGTTAGTAAAATAATCGAAATTTTTATGGACGAGTTTAACAAGATAAAACTTTTGCAGCTGGTAGCTCTGGCAAGGGTACATGGGTTATTTCATGTTGGCACTTATGGAGAGAACTTTAGGCGCATAACTGAACTTTCCGAAGGATGAAGTTTCGTTCATAAGGACCAGTATGAACTATATCTTCCTTGCCGATATATTCTATTTCATATAAGTTTGGATAAATTGGACAGCAACTTATGGGCAATAATTGTTTAGTATTTTGTGATTTGTTGCACAATAAAATTTGTTTTTAGCTCTAAAATGAATCTGAAATGTCCAATTCAGTATTTTTACTGCAAAGTTTGTCTTGTATAGTGACACAAATAACAAAATATTACAAATTATTGTCCATAAGTTGCTTTCAGATCTATCCAAACTTATATGAAATGGAGTATGCCAGTGCTACTGGCGGCAGAAATTGTACCTCGTCAAATTAATAACCTTGAGTAGAGTTAATCCTACTACAGGTTAGAAAGAAAATTAGATTTCTTATGGGAGAGTTTGGCACGGGGAAAATTTCTGCCACTAGTTTTGCTGCTATCATCAAGGGACCAGAAAAATACGCAAGTGTAGTAAAATTAAACTTTAATAAACTGGGAAATGACAGAATACATGTAATTTAATTTTAAAGTGAATGTAAATCAATTTTGCGTTTTAAATTATCAATTTTATGTAACTTAAAATTCAGGAAAACTCTGTGATTGGTAAGTTTGCACCCGTTACCGATACCAGCACTCAAATGGCAGAAATTTTCCCTGTGACAAACTTATAACATTGAACTTTCTAACCTGTAGTAGAATTAACCTTACCCAAGTAGGAATAGGCGGATGAATACAGGAAACTGCCTTGAAATGGACAGAGCACAGAATGTAAAGGATTACCCACCACATGTTTACGGAATGCCTCGGCAAGTAACTTACTGCCTTGCTTCCCCAAGAGTAGGTAGAGCGAGGAACTTCTGTACCATCCCTTGGTTAACTCCAGCGTAACATATCCAAGACACTGTCACACCCAGAGTCACTGACCAGAATGTGTTGCGCACGAATGGACTTGGGTTCATGCTGGAAAATACATTTACATTCAGTGACAATCTATACTAAGTCTACTAATATTCGTTTATTTTCTTCTTAAGGGCCCATGGTACATAAATTAATGCTAAATGCACCTATTAAAAATGGTATTAGACTCGAAGCCAATGAAGGGAAAAAAACCTGCACAAAGTTTTTTTTTTTTTTTTTTTCCAACATTCCGAGCAAACATTTTTTCCCAGCATCGTATTTCTTAGGCATTATTTCTGATGCTGTAATTTCGTACATTTAATTGCGGCGGAAGAAATGATTTTTAGCGAATATGGCATTTTAGAATAATGTTAGCTCATAAAGTTGGCAAATAACATTATCTAGGATTGTTGTTCTGTAGTTCTTCGATATCGACTTCTATAAACCTATAATTCAACTGATATTTTAAGCGTTTATGTATCTACCTTGGGCCCTTAACGGCACGCTCTCTTGTTTATACTATTTTAGGAATATTTTTAAAGCTTAAACAAGGGCGGGCATAAAACATGTCTGGCAGTTTTATTTAAAATGTTTTTTGCCGTGGTAGCTATTTTTTTCAAAACAAAAAATTATATGGTTTTGAATAAAAAGTTAATTAACCAGAATTTCGTTAATTTCATAATTAGCTAAAGCCACAGAATTTACTACCTTGAAAAATTCGGCCAACACTGAGAAACAAATTTTAAACAAAACAGCCATACCATATGTTTGATATCGGCTCCCGTTTAGGTGTTAAAATTTGGCATTTCTAAAAACAAAGTAGAATCAAGTGAACATAGCCTTCAGTTGAAAGAGTAAAAACTTCGAACGAAATTTATAGCAACCCTGCATTTTATTTTGATAACCAGTGCTTATGTTCGTTATGATGCCGAAAATTCACTATTATGTGTTTGGAAAATTCTACTCGGTTTACTGACTCTGTAACAGTCTTCAACGAGTGAGAATTCCAACTGCAAAGCGTTTGAGTATCGACATGAATATGTTGTGATTTAAATATTGCGTGTCGTACAGTTAAAGATTACTCAAACTGGAGGAAAAATTTATTCCTGAATTTCGGGGCGTAACCATGAAGAAATACTAGTACACAAATAATTGTCCCTTTTGTCTTTAGACAGTTTTACACATAAATTTTGTTTGTGTGATTAGGATTGTTGAAAAACATAGTTAAATTAACATAATACGCTGTGTGGTCTTAATGTATTTTAATGGAACTTTGAATACAAGGAAAATATCTCTGACTAGAGACAACATAAAATAAAGTCGCCTTTAAATTTGCACTATGGTATACATACGAACACCAATTATTTAAAGAATCTTTGGGCACCCATTTCTAGTTAGTACTCCTCATTACGAATGAATTATACACTCTAAAAAGTAGTTTGTAAATTTACCAGACATGCGTATAGGAGCGCTAAGAAAGTAGGTAAGGTAGAACAGTTTCCCAGACATCCATGGCAACACTCCTAAACCTAATTATAAAACAGTCAAGTTTATACTGAAGTTACCAGACTTGTATTGTAACATTTGTAAAAGTTTGCATATTTACAAGACAGAAGTATGGCAACTGTCCCATACTGCGTCTGGGATAATAACTTCCTAAACATTTGAGGAAGTTTTTTTAGTGTAGGTGTGAAATGCCTTCTTACTTGAAAAATTCAATTCTTCCTCCCTCGTCGCTCGTCTTCCAGACCTGGCCAAAGCCGCCGAGGTTGTTAAGGCCCAATACAAGAACAATTATGCAAGCAGCGATGGTCACAAAAGCCTGCATGAAATCTGTCCACACCACAGCTTTCAGTCCGCCCTGTAACGCAACAATGATTGAGTGACATCGATTATTTTCTCTTCAGGTAAACAAATATTCTTTCATAATATGATGTGAGATATTTTTACGGCTCTTTAACAACGAAGTGTTAAGAGCGCACGAGGACGAAGTGATGTAAAGGTACAACACAACATCCACGCCCGGGCCGGGATTTTAACCCAGGATCTCTCGTTCCATAGACCGGCATCTAGCCGAATACGATACAGAGGCCGGCTGCTTCCATTATATCATTAGCGCACATTTTAATGTTACACAATGTTGTGAGGTTTTACGTACTGTTATTTCTCCTGTGTGTTTTGAATGGTTCTTAAAATATTGTAAAGTAATAAGTTAATATTACAGACATACGTATTTACAGGGTAGTGATTTTACTAAAGAAAGTACAGCATGGCAAATACGTACACCGGAATATTAACAACAAGTCAAGTATTAGATTCTGTAAAAAAAAAAATAGTTTTTTTAACGACGATTTTCGTGGGGGATTATTTTATTGTGTCGCAAAAAAAAGTTTTGTGGTTGCAACTGATTTTTTTTTCTCGATATCTGCCTCACAAAATTCAATCATCAACAGAGATTCAACCAAAATGTGTGAGGTGGAATCTTCTATGATCATGTTCTTGAGCCCTATTTATCCCTCAACGTCTGACTGGAGAAACATACTTTCAGTTCCTCAAAAATGAGTTGCAAAATTTACTCGATGATGTACCTCTGGATATCAACCTAAGAATGTAGTTTATGTACGATGGTGCTCCCGCTCACTTCAGTCTCGTAGTACGCCAGTATTTGGATGATCGATTTGCACTAAGATAGATTGGTCGAGGGGATCAATTACTTGGCCTGCTTGATCACCAGATCTGAATCCAATGGATTTCTTTGTCTGAAGTCATTTAAAGTTCTTAGTGTACACAACGCCTATGCCTAACCTTAACATCCTTAAAGACCGTATCGAACATGGGTTCTACGAAATACGATGCACTTCAGGGATCTACAAAAATGTACGGCCGAAGCTTGGAACGCAGACTTACAGCATGCATTGAAGAAGAAGGAAAACATTTTGAACAATTTTTGTAACGTTTCCAAGATTACGTGTGTCAATAACAATGGAAAATTGTTCCGCAAGATACCAAATCTATTTTTGTGGTACTTTTATTTTGATTATTTGGGACAAAAACTTGGACAACTCGTCTTTGCCATCAAGGTACACGAGTTTTGCTGTTACGAATTTACCAATAACTATGATAACTCTGAAAGGAATAGTTTTCGAACTTAAATAAAATTCCTTTTTTTTTTTTTTTTTTGTTTATTTATTTATTTATTTTATTTTTTGCAAGAAACGTGTCTCCGAATTTTCCGGCACCTATAAACGAATTATTTAGAACTTTTTAATGGTTTTCCGAGACAAATTCCAGAAAATCAAGTGAAAGCTTAACGTGGATATTATTGGATGTTGGATATGTTATTGTAAAAATTGTGTTCTTTATTTTTTATCTGCGTACTTTTGGTCTTACGACTAACCATTTTCAATTATTGAATTTTTTTAAATATTAAATCCCGGAGAAATTTTTTTAAAATTGAAATGGGATTTTATAAATATTTGGTATGTTAACCTACGAATTTTTCTGAGAAATTGGTGTAAAAAACTTTAACTTATCTTTTTTGACAGTGTTCTTTTTTCATACCATTCCTGTTTGATGACACATTCTAAAATTCGTCGTAAACTATTGATTTTCGGACCTATGTTCATGTATATTCTTTTTTTCATGTTTTTGTGTAAGGAACACATCCCCGAAATATTTGACACCAAGAAAGTTACACTCTGTACACATGGATTGACTACACCTAGTTCGACTTATCCCCCCCCCCCCGGCCTTTTTTTGTATGTTTATCTTGTTTCACTCTCGTGTTTCTGTGACTACGTAACACTGTGTATGTCCACAATTTTTACTAAATCATTTACCCCCATTGCAAGAATTTTTCAGAAACCTAAGCAATATGAATAACGTAATTCTCAACACCGCAGCTTGAACAATTACTCACAACTGACCAGTGTTTGTCTGTACCGCTTGGCAAACGAAGCGCGGTTCGGTTAGTTAACGAATGGAGTGTATTTTGTGAGAATACACGAGAATAAGAGAAGACGGCATCGTATAACTTATTTGCCCTGTGCCCGTATGTCAACGTTATGACATACGCCAAACTTACATTTCGTGTTGTCAGACGAAAGATGGGCAAGAAGAAGCTAAATTTAAAAAGTTTAAAATTATTTAATTATGTATTTATATACATAGACAAATTAGAGTGAATATGAAGGTATGAATGTTTATAAAGGTTTTCCGTCTTTGAGAAAAGGGAAAATTTAATTTAACATGTCTAAAGTTAAGCTTTCTTATCTCATGTAAGCAAGTTATATAGGGCCTATGTCTGCTTCACATATCTAAGCATGAGTAAAAAAATGAGACATGGTTCACTAGCGCTCCTAGCAACCATCATTCCAATCCGCTAGGAGCGCCAGTAAAACGTATCGCACAATTTTCTAAAAAGTTCCAAGAAAATTGGTATAGTAAGATATTTAGTAATACCGAGTTTAGTTTAATTTCTTACCGCTTTCAGATCGTATACATACTAGTAATTACAATACATGCATATGGTGCTTTGTTTGGCAAAGCTGAAAAAAGCAACGTTATTTTAAAGAACTTTCCCCATTCAGTAAACAAGAAAGGGCGTCTGTGATATACAGGAAGCTACAAAATTGCGTGTCAATATTTTAAGGGTACAATCCTCACGTCCAGAGGAATAAAACTTGTAGTATAAACATAGGCTCGAAAATGCATTGTTACTGTACAAGAGGTTTCGTGACTTGTGCATGGCGCGCGGGCTGTATCACAGGATATTTAAGAATACAGAATTGAAATAGCTGGTAATTCGGCAAACTCAGCCGCACACGCCAGAAACATGGCGGCAATACCTACCGCCAATCAGCGTAAGGCGGCTGCGCTGCTAGCTGGCAGCCAGGCCAATAGGAAACCTGCAGTAACAAGCAGGATTCAAACATACGCGGGGCTTGTATCAACTACCTCGGGCAGCCGATAAATCAAATAAGCCGCCACGTCATTTCACGTCTGTATTACTATTTATCCTGTGTCTGCATCATGATACATTGGAATGCTTCAACGGATAATGCGTACCGTGCAATTAAAAACGAATCGTCATGTATGTAGTTGCAAATAATAACTATCTGTAATGGCGTCCCACAGCAACACGATCCCGTCACATTCTATGCTCTATACGCCATTTACTGTGACCTTTTGTTCAGAAATGGTGCATTTTTGGACATGTGTTCATAAATAATTTTTGGTTCCTTAGCTCTGGATCTGGACTTGGATCTTAGGGTTGTTCCAACAAAATATTGACATGCAATTTTGCAACATGCTGTATAGTACTTTAATTTATAGCATAAATACTACCAATTACTTACCAACATTGTGTAAAACATACACAGGCTGCAGGCGATGATGGTAATTACGTAAACGTTCACTCCGCTTACTGAAACAGAATTAACAACAATTTTAATGCGTTAAGATATTCGCGCTCTTCTGGTTTATTTGTTGTGACCTTTTGCTTCTTCTTAATACTCGCCTGCCTTACTTTATGTGTGATGAGAAAAGATAAACAATCTAATCTTTGTAGTAATTTTTAAACCATAAGCAAATTTCTTATATAGTTCTTCCACTCGTTTATAGTGAGTGGTTCTTTACAGCCGGAACTATAGCGTTCTTTTTCAGCTTATTCTAACTTTTTTTCGGTTTGTACTTTCAATAGCCCATGAAGATACTTGCGGTGAAAAGTAGATTCTCAAATGTCTACGAAACCTCACCTCACCTACCGAATTAAAAGTGAACCATGCTAAGAGAAATAAAACTGCGTTTAGAGGTCACAATTTGTTGTAAACTACGAACAGCATACATCAAATTTCAGGAATAATTTAAACTTCAAAATGCAAAAGTAATAATTGTGTGCATTTGTTCACAAAGGTTTAATAACAGCTGTTTGTGTTTTTAAAATTTTCGAGACGTAGTTAAGCATAGATCTTAAGCTAAAATCACAGAACGAATAATATATTCTTAAATGAAAGGCGAGTTTCATTCTAAATACTCCAATTCATGTTCACATTGAAAATTGGTCATAATTAGAGATGATGGTTTATCGCGGGAAAACTTCGCTGTTGACTGGGTTTCAACGTACGTTCGGCTTATCAAAATATTACAGGCTTTCGCTTGTACTTGCAGCTGTTACGCTATTTTGTTGAGCCAACAAGAATCATTTGATGCCTGCTATTGGTCTGTAGAAGGCTATATCGTGTAAGACGTATATCATTCAATGATACATATAGTAAGAAACTGCAATGTGTTGGCACGAAACATTTTCGCGATATACCATCATCACTTGCCATAATTTGCTGTAAATGGTGGCTTTTAAGCACATATTTATTTCGTGATTTTGCATTTCGAACAATTATTTCTGTCAAAGTTTGCTGGAAATAGTTACAATTTAAAATTTTAAAAGTTGTACTTTTAAATTTAACTATCCTGCACAGGAATAAATACGTTTGGCATTTGTTTATTTAATATATTGATACGAATGCACTGGAGAACTTTGTTATGACTATTCGATATATTGAACTTACAATGAACCTAATGCTGATAAATTGTTATTTCAATAGCCGTGGATATACTAAAAAATTATAATCTATTTTTTTTTAACTACTATCTGTGTCGAATGGTTTCCTATGCAGAATTATTTTTAAAAAATTCAAGAATTTGAAAACAAGTTATAATTTGAATTGCAATGTTCAATATTTACTCGAATGTCAACTTTCATGCGCTTGCTGCTTACTACTACACCGTCAGAAGTTTAATAAGCGTGCGTACTCTTCTAACAAATATGTAAAAATAACAGTTATGTGAATTTTACTTATATTTTCATTAAAAACCTGAAAGAAAATATTTCATGGTAGCTATTATTTTCCACAATTCTTATATTATACGTTAATTCATTTTATGCACTGAAGTAACTCATTTTTACATATTTAAACGCATGTAACCTCGTTCGTAAATATTATGTATGTTTCCAGTTCGTATATTTTGTTATATTTCACTTCAACATTCAATTAATCCATTATTATACATGTTTTGCTAGTTTGACAGCCAGGAACCAGTCGCTAAATTAGTAGAGTT
This sequence comes from Medauroidea extradentata, assembly GCA_003012365.1. NCBI lineage: Eukaryota > Metazoa > Arthropoda > Insecta > Phasmatodea > Phasmatidae > Medauroidea > Medauroidea extradentata. The sequence continues at coordinate 36,476 of PNEQ01106249.1, forward strand.
GTGAAAATAAATTTTGTGTGCGTGAATATTAAAAAAAAAAAAAGAAGAAGAAAAAAACTGTCTGTAACTTGTATTACGTTTTTTTTTCTGTAAATGAAAATTATTAAGAACAACGTGTATTGCTAGACTATAAAACACACGGTAAAAGCCTCAATTATACTAACCTCAGCAAGACAATATTAATCTCCAGTGCCTTAACAGAACCGCTCAGTGCTTGACTTATTATGTATGCAGTGAAGCTAGGTATAATAAAGCAAATAATCTTACATTCATTCGTAGTCACGTATTTGTTTAGCCGTGTTCAATTCGCTGCCTTTTCATGGCTGTGTTAGTTGTTTGTATTGTTTCAGATGGCACTGAATTTTTATTTGACGTTTGTTATACAGGCCAAATTTCATAGGAAGGTTTATCGCACGAGGCAATTATTCGAGTGTTGTCACTATCTGATTGTTTTATTGTTGTGTGCTTTAAAAGAAGTTTTATTACTCTTTGAAACTCACCCACAGGGATAAAACTGTTATATCGAGAGCTACACTCCCCAGGTGGTTTGGGAACTGACAACCACGCGGAATTTAAAACGCCGACAAAAACACACGTTAAAACAGATTCAAGCCACAGGCAAGTGAACAAACACATTTCGTAACTATTCAAAGTTGTTTTTACACCCACGTCAGACGCACTCTAACAAACAGCGTGGTTTCTGTTGCCACTTTTTTAATATTAATAAAATAAGATTGCTGAAACACTATAAGGCGTATTTCAGTGCGTTATTTAGCTGTAATTCACAAATTATTAGTGTGGTTCTAAAATACACAATGACCACGCTTGAACAAAATTAATAAAATACTTGGCAATTGTTTATTCTTACTGCATGTGGTGGTGCATTACAATCAGCTTGCTGTAGAGCAATCAGTTTTATAGTTGTAGTTAAGGTTTTTAGCTACGAGTTTAACGTTATAATGTAATACGCTTTTTTTTAACAACGTTTTACTTTCAAATATAATTTCCTAATGTGCATTGTACATTGCAGTCAGCTGAATTGTTAAATAGTCGAGTGATATTGCGCCTATAGTAAGGTACGTCTAATTAATATCGGTGATTGTTTATTTTTCTTAATTACGTGTTGTGTGTTTAGTTTCCTCTTATCAAGATAATATTAATAAACAAGTATATAACGTGATGTGTGTATAGTTTCCTATAATCGAGGTAACATTATTAAACAAGTATATAACGTGTTCTGTGTATAGATTCCTCTTATTAATGTAATATTAAACAAGTATATGTGATGTGTGAATAGTTTCCTCTAATTGAGGTAACATTATTAAACAAGCATATAACGTGTTCTGTGTATATATTCCTCTTATTAATGTAATATTAAACAAGTGCATGTGCTGTGTGTAGAGTTTTCTCTTATCAAGGTAATATTATCCTACAAGTTTATCATCGTTGCCAATTTAGTATAATGATTATGCGTATGAATAAATCAGAATAGCTGCTAAACAGTCTTAGGAGATTAGTCCCTCCACATTTAGGGTGTGGTATGCAGATGAGGTTCCACTTCACCACATTTATTGACAAGAAAGCTCTTAAGCAATTACGTCACGAGTTATTGACATCAGTTCCACACGACTACAAAACTAGAACTAGTATTATGAGTGACTGTTGAGCTCACCAAGGCTGAACGCTAGCGACGGAACGTACACTAGTATTGGGAGTGACAGCACTGACGTAAGAATGAACAGGAAAGATCCCATCACACGGACCTGCCTGTTGAATCTTCTTTCCAAATACTGAAATTTAACACCACAATTATATCACAAAGACTGAAAAGACTGCCGAACCACTGGGAGAAAATCCTCAACGTGCTCGAATCCAGGAGCCTAGAACAAAAATACATTGTCTGTGAAATTCTGCTAGCTGTATTAAAACTAAAATTTTTGTCTTTATTTTTAGAAATTAATGTTTTTTTTTATTAAATTTCCATGTCAGATTGTCGCAGGAAATAAGGTTTTGTTTGATTCAATTTACAATAGTAAAACCGTGTACAGTTTTTCTCCGCATATTGACAACAGGTGTAATATGATTGCTTATGAAGTCCTAAAGGCCTCAACTGTCAGATGGTAGTTTTAATAACTCAGGTGGAGGGAACGGAAATCTGGTGTTGATGATGGGGATATTGGAAAATAAACAAGCAGCTATTACGCGATGAGGAAATTGAGGAAGAATTTTTAAACGCTTGCCTTGTTTGGAGACTTGGGACGGAAATTACGTTACGCAAACATAATTACAACTTGAAGACAACCTTTACAAATCTCCAGAATACTTCGTAATTATTACGACACGTCGCTGCATAAGTTAGCATAACGAGTTCTACTTCTCCTCGCCATCACTAATTCAAAAGTACATCTTAAATAAGCAGGACTACAATGCTAATAATTAGTCAACTAGGTAGAGGTGTAGGGCTTTCACAGTATGTATTTACTATAGGGACGAGGATTCACGCCTCTACGACCAGCAGTGCCACTTTCTGCAACCCAGACAATGAACTAACTACACACATTGCAGCCTATCAAGTACGAGGATTTCATGACTTAGGCCGCGGTTACACGGCGGCCTGAAGTAGATAACCGAAAGAGGTTTAGTCAGCCATTTTTAAACACGTTCAGTGTATAGCTGCCGAAGTGAACGCGTTCGCGTGGTTACACGGTACTCGAGTGTCGCAGTCAAAATCGATTGTGTTTTGTTACGACAGTATATTGTTTTGAGGTTATGTTTGGTTTAACCGTTTAACCTATGTACAAAACGTAAACAGAGGAAAGTAGCTGGAGACACGTAAAATTTACGTTATATTTTTGAACTCACTTGTTTACATATTAAAAGTTGCGTCGGTCCCGATAAACATCAACTTTTGAAAGCTCTACTTACCCCGTTCCAAAGCTTGTAACACACTCATATGTTGGTGCAATGTGTTACGTGGTGACAAAAATTCTTCGTGACACAAAACATTTAAACCAATATTACACTTCATGGAACGTGGCAAGGATTTTCGAAAAGTTACTTTTACCGCGAACGACCACGTGCCTGCTTCGTGCATACAAGAGTACTGGAAATGGCATACATTATTTTTCCGTTGCAAATATATTGAGGGGCTCATATTATAATATGAAACTATTTTTACTTACACGTAGCCAACAAAACATTTTAATATGTTAATTTCCGCTGCTGCAACATAACACGGGGTTGTCAGCCATCTTGTGCGCAATGCTTGTTGACGTTTAACGAGCCAATCCTAACAAGGCATATATATTGTTGTTTAGGTGAAGAACCGTTACAACCTGTTCAGTTTGAATAGGAAGCAGCAACGATATGAACTACTTCAGACACCGTGTGACCACACGAACGACTGAGCAAGTTTAATTTAAACTAGTTCCGAGGCCCGTGTAACCGCGGCCTTAGTCTTGAGTTCGGACCATAATCGTTTGTTCTCAACATTCTGAACTCTAAAGATACAATCGTCTCTCGGGAAAGTGAAAAAGTTTCTAAAATCACCGCAAATTCTCAAAACAATAGCTAACAATTTTATTTTGAGGGTTAACATTTACCTTTAATCTTTCAAACTAATTGTGTAAATTTACACCGAAGTCTCTTCCAATACTGGTGTATTCCTACCCAACCATGTTCGTGTGTTTTACTTTTATATCACGGTAAAATGCTTTAAATATCGGTTAAATTCACCAGGCAGCTGTAGGTGTTTTTTATTGTGTTAGATAACGTAACTTACCAGAAAATTTAAAGAACATTTTAAACTTTCGTAATTTCATAACTGTTGCAAGTAAAATGCTACTTTATGTTAATGGAGTTCTACACGAGACTAAATAAAAACTATATGGTACTACAATGGTGACCAGGCATTTATACAGCGCCACAAATCACGTGCTTTAAATTCGTATTATGTGCGAAGAAAAACTTTTTTTAAAAAAACTATTACACTTTCCCAATAAAGGCAATGTACGAAACTAAAACGTACTTCGAACAAAGACGGATGTCATTGTTAAGACACAATGATCATTAAAATAGCTGTTTCTAAGACTATCGACATAGCTAAAAACGTGTTTTTGTGGCTGCCGTACTTCAAATATGTACTGTACATACCGGGTGTATGTGAGTGTGAGACAGAAACGTACACTGACCTTTGCTACAGACTATCCACTAATAATATTATATAGTCTCCGCCTAAAGTTCCGTAGTAAAATGTATTGGAAGGAATATTGCATGCTAGTCCAGTGCTTTGCTCGTTGTGGCGATGAGACATTTGACATATTGACTGTTACCCTTTGTGCCATTAAAATTAACTCATCATTTGCATGCGCATCATTTCCCGCCCTGCGTATTTTTGTTTATTTGTGCAAGTAATGTATAATACACACTTGTGACTACTATAATCAAGCTTTCTGAAACAAAATGACTTGACATGTCTGCATACAATTGAAAAGGGTTTTTTTTTCAGTCTACTGGAAAACAAGACCATGCTTGCTTAAATTGAAAATAAGTGCAACAAGGTTATGTTTGTTTAAAATGTGAAGATACGTATACTCGTATCCACCTCATGCGTAAGCCTATGACATCCAGAAATCTTTACATGAATGGGCAGACAAAATAAGGGAGGCGTAGGCATGTGTGCTTTGTAACACGTGTGAATACATTTGTTACAATAACGTACAGTTACCAATGATAAGCATAATGTACATTTTTAGTGTCTTCACTCTGAATCAGAGAACATGGATAGAGCCAGTGATTTTTGGTGGAAAGAATTCTGCATCGCTTTGTTTCAATGTCTTATATGCACATTTGCAACTTTGCTTCATTGTTATTGGCAGAATGTATTTGAGCAGAGGTGTGGCTTATTTGACTGTACCAATCATAACAATGCTACTGCGACAACACACGTATGTTATTAGCTGGTAGAACTACAAGACATTGTCAGTATAAACATACAGTCACTGAACAACAAGCTTAGCCAAACGTGTCCACGTAAGACATTGAAGCAGGCTGGTGCAGAATTCTTGTCACCAAAAATCACTGGCTCTAAACATATATTTGGCCATAAGCAATGCTAGTGGGTTATGTGCGCACACGTATATCTCAACAACATGACTGCCATGAAACAGGACTAATATCAACTATTCGTATGCTATACGCTTGGTGGCTGCCATGTAAAAAATAAGATTTTTAAGGCTACAACTTCTAATGGCCAAAAGGGAATGACTCATACTATATTTCGTATATAGCGCTTATCTGTAGGCCTACAGACAAAAATTAAGTGCCAAGGCTATATGTTTTTAGTGTTACGTCTACCATGCTTGCAACCAACGAAGTCTTTAAATTTTTTTTTATGGTAACAATTCTAAAGACTTGTTTTTGAAGCAAAATTTGTTAAACGCGAAATTCCTAATGGATATTGTCACATTGAAAAACTTTGATATTATGTTTAATACATACTATTTAAATATCTAACCCGTAACGTTAAAATTATTTTTATGACAGAGATTTTATGGCCATTTTTTTAGAATTTCATTTTGATCAGTTAAAAAAAAATTAATACGTTGAACTCGCTCCAATTGAAACAGTAACTTCTAGAATTGAGAATTGATCTATCTACATGACATTATTTGGAACATTGCTGACCAAATTTACTCAGCACTTTAGTCAGTCCGTCCATATCACAATAACTTCTGCAACATGTAACATACGGTGCACACCAGGTCTGAGTGTATCAAATCCTTCTCGACCCATAAACGTGCATCTGTAAGCTGACAAGCCACTATCTGCTGTTACGTGAAGGATACGTACCTCAAAGGTGGACGTGATTTGTAGCGAGAAGAAAACTGGAAGGTATATGAACTCGATTGACAAGCCGGTGAACACACATCCGAGAACAGTCATCCATATCTGAGTACCGTACAGGTAGACTTCTGTCGGCACTCCCAGCAGAGTTATACTTGATATGTGGCTGTAACGAAAAAAAAATTTAATCTCTGTACGTTAAGTTGTGAAATTTGCTAAAAAGTTTAAAGTCTACGTTCGGAGGAATTAAAAATAAATTAAAATCAAGTAAAATGTAATCTCGTGTTTTTACTGTCAAACTGATTTAAGGGATACTTTTTACTCTGTTAATAAAACTAAACATTACGGTTTTATTATTAAATTTCTCAGTATAGTGTACCTAACAACTAATTACAATTTTTTTTAGTTGTTTGTCTTTCGAGCTGGATCATCTACAGAACTGCCTATAATGATGGGTTACAAGACAGGGTTTGGGACTGACCTGGATACGAGAGAGACAGCGACGGGGAGAGTCTTCATCGCGCGGCCAGCCAGTAGGTACTCCACCTCTGTGTTCTGTTTGGCGAACACGCCGATCAGCACGCCTAGTACTGTCGACGCGAACATCATCACGCCGAACACCGCGTGGTTCAACCATCCGAACGTGACTGCCTCCTCCACTTCCATCTCTGTCGAGTTCATGCTTACTGCTGCCTGCTACAACACAACACTCGCGTTACTTGGGCAAGGTGCTTCTGGATATAGCGAGCACTTCTGAAACCCTATACTTACTTTTCTTTTTCCCTGTACGATAATTTTTTTTTGTTTCCTGTCACTACTGTTTATGCACACGCACGCAACCTACGTAACAGTCAAAGTGTATAACATTGACCGTACTCTATACATAGAGGCATGCTCATTTCGCGTATTGTTTCAAGGTCAGGTTGAACGTCAATAACGTGTACTTTACTGTCAGTTCTCTGATTAGACGACAGTAGTTTTGACACATCTTCAACGACTGAAAGGCAGTAATAAATAAGGAAACAATTCGTGGCGATATCACGCGGTACCCTCTTATACATATAGGAGCCAACTGATATTCTACTATGACCAAAGCGTGTATAGATCTGTGAAGTCTAGACTTCTGCCAGATAATAAGTACTCGTGCTTCTATCAATAGATATAATGTTACCACAAAATATTGTGTTTTTCACTTATTACTCTAGACAAAATGGTTTTCAAAAGTTCTCACTTTTTCACAAACGTTACATCTCATCATTAGAGACGGTTGTACACAGCTTGACACAAGGACAGGAACTGAGAGTGGAATCAGCCATGGCCTTTGTTAAGAAATTGCCACAGTATTCGTCTAGAGCAATTTCAGAAAATTAGAAGAAAAAACAATCAAAATGGCGTGAGCCGATGATCGAACCAGGTTCCTTCAGAGTGTGAGTCCAACGTATTACAGCATTTTTATTTATTCTTCAATACTTCCTTATTTTACAAAAAAAAAATATTTAATGCAATGGCAAGGCCCAATCGCCCTGAACTGATCCGAGTAGCGTTCAATAAATTAACGAAGGTAATTTCTGGTAACCGCTGGACGTACACAATCTTGCAGGGGCCGAATGGTCAGGCCATTCGCCTCCCAACAAGGCGATCCGGTTTCGATTCCCGATGGGCTCGGTCCCCGAATTTTCGCATGTGGGAATCGTGCCAGACAATGCCGCTGGTCGGCAGGTCTTCTTGGTGATATCCCGTTTTCCCCTTCCCATCATTTCGGGGCTGCTCCATGCATCTTGTCACCCCTCACTGCGCTAAGGACCTCGATGTTGAGCGCTGACGAAAATCTGTCACTAACAATCTTGCACCCACCCGGGTCTGGGAACCAAACCCAGTACACCTTGTACCGTAATCCGGTGCGCAGCCAACTCCGCTATGGAGGTCGGCTTCCATTGGGCCACCACGCTTGATGTTGGCTTACTTGTTTCTTTGATATACTTTTTGCGATACAAATTATTGGGTGACCGAAAATGTTTGCAGGTACTTAATTAAAGCAACATGTCAAGAGTGAGACAAGAATACAGTGACAGCGAAAGCCCGCCACAAACTCGTCCAAGGAATACTCCTTTGTTCATATGTGTCATCGTTGTGTCGTCTAGTCTTGTACCTGTGACGTCTTTGTCAGGTGTCAATCTTACCCTGGGGCCCTGTGCTCGAGTTTTCGGTCGCATGCGATATGGAAGCCGAGTGGTCTTTTTCAGGAAATGGAGCTTGTTTTATCGTTCGGTTTCTTAGTATTTTATATTACAAGCTATAAAAAGTTTCTTCGTGTCCTAAAAAACACCACTTGGCTTAAAACCCGCATTCGACTGAAAACTCAAGCATACGTCCCCTGGGGAGTTAGGCTCGAGTTCTCAGTCGCAGGCGAGTTGCAAGCCGAGTGCTCTTTTCCAGGGCATGGAGATTGTTTTACCGTTTGTCTTTTAAATCCTTTTTGTTAAAAGCAAATAAGCGTTTCTACATGTCCTGAAAACACCACTCGGCTTACAAATCGCGTGCGACTGAAAACTCAAGCATAGGTCCCCTAGTCTCAGTAATTGTCCGTACTGTCTTAACTGCGGTGGCCGGTATTTTGCAGTTCTCTTCGTTGTTTGCTTAGTTAGGCCTATGTGTTTTAAAAATTTCTGTTTTTATTACATTACAGAAATTTTTTCAGCACTTAACATCTAGGTCTTTAGCGCTGGTGAGGGGTGGCATAATATGTATAGCAGCGCCAGAATTAATGGGCTGGAGAAACGGAAAATCCCCCGAGAAAACCTGCCGACCAGTGGCATCGCCCGCCACGATTCCCACATGCGAAAGTCCGGGAACAGACCCCGCCGGGAATCGAACCCTGATCGCCTTGGTGGGAGGCGCCAACCACGGCCACAACTGAAATTAGTAATATTAAATAATTACGTATGGGTAGGACTAGGAAAAATTCACCAGTTCAATGACCTGCATGCCAGAATCCAATGTCCTATGCATACCCTAGCTCCATCTATTCGTTCATTGTCTGTTGTCTGAATGAGTAGCAGGTAATGGACAAATAGTAGGACTTCGGTATACACAGGATAATGGATTCTAGCATGTTGGCCGTTGAACTCGCGAAATGTTCCTAGCACTACGTATGGGTTATTCTGTGTACTAATAATTGCAATATGTGGGTACAACAAAATTCGTCTGTTTTGTTTATTGTTTCTGAGATGACGTAATGCTGCCATGGTGTATGTCAGAATATTTTGTTTGATCACTCGCGTTCTTTGTTTCGTCCACACACGCACACTCACACTTTGACTACGGTCACTGTCATTTGCAATGTCATGTTATACAGTCAGGTACTCAAATATGTCGCGGAAGTAATGTACTGTTTACGAGTTTATAACGTAGTACTTACACGTCAGAAATTCTTCCATTGTCTCTCCCACTTGGTTAAACCAATAGAGCTGTCACGCCACAATTGAACGTAGCTGATTCTTTTGCAAGGTTTCCAATCATAAAGCAACTAGTGATTTGTAAAATATTTCACCTAAAATATTTACGGGTTTCAGTTTTCTCTACTAAAAAAAAAAAACTCAGTTCACATAAAATAAACTTAAATACGAGGTAAGGAAGGTAAAACTGATATCACCGGCCAAAACATAATGCCACGCAATGTAAGGAAGGATTTGTCTCTACATGCGGAAGAAAGCTTGGTATTACAGCAGCAGCAGGGTCCATTTTTTTTTCATCCAGTTAGTCTACAGAGGAGTTGGAGAGTTGCACGTCACATTACGTCACGTGACGTCTGTAGTTGAGGGGGTTGGAGACGACTGGCGTCTTTCCCTCTCTCTCTCTCTCTCGCTCTCTCTCTCTCTCTCTCTCTCTGTGCAATTCCTAGGAGACGTCAAGGCTTTGTTCGCCAATATGTGATTCCTTTTCACTTTGCTGACTGATAGTGAAAGTTTGAAAAATATGATTGGCGATATCCTACCAGTATCACCCGCAGATTTCCAGCACTTTTCTCACGGAAATTTCTTAGATGGATTCTTTGCGTGCCATGAGGTTTTTTACACCATTGTAAGAACTTTCTTCTGCTGCTGTTACATACTTTCAGAACTCACAGTGCCAAATGTTCCAAAATTATCTCTACTGTTTCTACCCTGTTAGTTATTAAATTTGTAAAGGACATAAATGTGTAATCTTTTACCAAATGTCCATATATGAACTTAACATTTCGGTGCCCACCTACTGGCCGTGTTTTGTATGAGAGCGACATGACGCCAAGGGCGATGTTGACCAGCTTATTTGGTGCGGTATCGCCTCTACCGAAAGACACTGAAACGACGTGCAGTGGTATCGTAGATCACTCGCCTATGACACTTGGCAGCTGTGACCTCATTTTTTATTGGTGTAAAGTTTAAAGTAAAGACTATTGCATGTTTCTAATGTAGTTTTACGTGAATTCCATTAGTAGTTTTTCCGTTATTACAGGTTCAAAAATCTGTTTTCAGCAATTTTTAGGGGCTCCGAGAAATCTATCTAATTGACGTGATGCTGTAAAACTGCCTCTCCGTCATCGTACGAAGTGTATTTTCTTTTCGTACATTGACACAATGGGAATATGTGTAATATTTTCGTAAAATACATTTTACGAACACTCTAACGAATTTTAAACGCACTCAAAGGCCACAAAAATAATTTCTTCATATATTAAAGAGTGCCTTTTTCTCTCGCAAAACATTTGTCCGTTTTCCAACAAAATACATGTCACACGATATCACGCAATTTTTTGTGTTTCGGTTTGGTGTCTGGTACGATAATATGAACTTATTTAATCTTAATTTCCGTTGCGCAGTCGTAGCAGTGTTACCTTCAGCGATGAAGGTGGGTTTGACTATGTCACCTGATCTAACTCGTGTCACTAAGCAATGTCGGAGAAATATATGAATACGAGAACTTTATGTAGTTTTTGTTCTTCGAGAGAAAACAAGAGACTAGATTCTTTACGGTTTTTGTGTTTTAGCAAGAGAATAAATACGCGTAGCCTCGTTCAGTGCGAGTGGCAAATTTTTTTATGATATTTCAAGGCGGAAGATGTTAAGAATAATGGAAGCTTTTCGCAAAATATTTTTAAGCTATTCTTAACACGTAAAAGGTGAATGTTTATACTTGATCCTAAAGAATTGAGCAATCCTGGCATGGCGATATCTAAATTAAAATAAGAGCACACAAAATGCAGTTTGCAAACAATACAAGGCCTCAAATAAACGGGTTGCAGTGACCTGTGGATTGGTTTCTGTCATAATTCCATCCTGTTACTAGTAACAATACTAATGTGGCTGATATTTGTGAACAGAATGATTGTTATTTGGTTATACAATGCATGTGAAACAGATTCTAGCCAGACAGAGAACAACCTTAAAATAATCTGATTTGCACAGATGTATGTTACGGAATTGTTGAAAGATATTACTTTTGTGCCAAGGCTTTGACATACATTTTTTGGCTGTATGTAATTCTGAGAATGATCGTTATTGAATCTACTGAACGAAGTGAAGATATTTTGATCAGCACTTAATATCTATGTCTTTAGCGCTGGTGAAAAGGTGATATGATGTGAGTACGGGAGATACCGAGGAAGTCCGGCACGATTCCCACATGCAAAAATCCGGGGACCGACCCTGCCGGGAATCGAACCCGAATTGTCCTGGTAGGAAGCAAGTGCTCCCGCCACTGAGCCGACCGCCGTCCCATCAACTGAACGAAATCGAGTGCATAATTACTTGCTAAAACATTCTCGACAAAAATATATATGAGATTTTGGCATGTCTTACTCAGCTTAGCGTCTATAAGCAAAGTGGCTTCTGTTACAAAATTGTCTCATAATAACTGACCATGCCAAACGCAGGCAAGGCTCCTGGATTAATATAATTGTTGGCATAGTAACTTTCATGGAAATTGTAGTGACAAATATCGAAATATAAACCTGAGAATCAAATTTTAAATATGCTTTTTTTATCAAACGTAAAAATACGCCCACATGCAAGTGAACAATTCGTGACCTTGATTCCTCGTCCAGGTTACGGCATGTCTTTTCACCAGGTCATAAAATAAGAAATCTTTAAAGCCTTATTTGAAAAAGATAACGCAAATAAATGAAAGTAAACTGTTGTGCGAGTTGAAAATAAAACGCTTATTAAACGATAAAATAAAGGTTTTGCCAGTTACTCAGGATTACCTAACGTTGCAGCATGCATGAAATGATGTATGACAAGCATTTGTTTACTACATACTTGCTATATGTCGTCCTGTACTGTATGATGTGTACTGCCTCGATTCGTGTTAGCTTCTCACTGAAACTTGTTGTAGGGGTGAGGAAATTAACAACAGATGAACTTTACACAATGCTGTAAAATGTGGCTTTTCTCTTTAATGTTTGAACTGACAATGCTAGCAGTGAAGACTTTAGTGGTATTCTTTTTAGATAACGTATGTGCAAAGGGCAAAACAGTAAAACGTAGTGTAAATTAAGGTTTAGATTTAGTGGTATACATACCATACATAATAAAGTTGTTCAAATATTGGGGTTGTAGGTTCACCATTATGTAGCGAGAAATAAAACATAGGTCAATACAAGACAACTTATTCTACACGTGCTTCGGCATCAACTCAATCTTATACAGTATAGGAAGGAACATATTTCGTCAATGAATATATATTTGAACAAGTATGAAGGTCGATATAACTTAACTATTGATTTTTTTTTTTCAACCGATTAACATTTGCTGCTTACTTTAACCTATGCGCTTAAAAGATTAGATTAGCTTTCTGTGTACGGTTGAAGTGATCTAAGGGTTTCTCGAAGACACACAATGTAATAAATTAATGTATATTAAATTCCCTCTTATTTCTACGTGGTCAACAATAAAATGTATTTACCTAGCACAATAACTACAAAATACGAAACATATACATGCAATGTAATTAATATATCAATTGAATTTTCGCGAATATTTTTTTTCTGTTAGGTTACCCGAGTACTTGGCAAATCTGATTTTTTTATATAAATTTCTATGCTGGAATCATATCACACCGTTGGCATTAACGCACTATCATAACAAACGTGTTTGGTTTACGTTATTGCATATATATTTTATTACGGGCGTTTCGTAACTCAGCAGCTAAAATTCTCACTTCTTAATCGTGGTGAACGATACTGCTAGCCGGGGCGGGGTGTTTCTCGGAATCTCCCGTTTTCACCACCCAGTCATTCCGACGCTGTTCCATATTCACGTGCCACCCCCACCCCACTCCACCGGCGCTAAAGACCACGATGTTGAGCGCTAACTAAATTTGTTCACTTCTCGGTTATTTTCCAGGTTCCTGCGAGTCGAGAAGAGTCATGCATCGTTGCCTTTCCGAGAAAGGAACTGCAAACTTACCTGCAGTTTTATTGTGATACAGCTTTCAAAATGCAGACACTTTAGCTGTGAACTACGTCCATTTCTTTATTTTACTACTCACCGATTAAATGACTGAAAATATTGACGTCTGGGAAAGTTGCTTTTAGTTATGTTTATGAGTAATTTTTTCTTTTTTTCTGTATATGTACCCTTAGCTCCCACTTGCGTTTTGGTAACGGCCTATGAAAATATACTACATGTATCCCTCATTCTGGCATGGTCACATTATAGGGTGAGATAAGGTCGGATGAAGGTTGGGGCGGCTGCTCGATAAGCAGGACAGACCTATCTCCCTTGCTTTGATATCAGTCTATAAGTTACGTTTTTATGTGGAACACACATTATTAATAAGTAGCGACTCTGTTTTTCGCGGAAATAATTTTGCCCCAGTTCGTTTCAGAGCTTTACGCACACATCTGCAATTCTGCTTCATGGTTATTGGCAGCGTGTCTATGTAAAGATCCGTGTGTTATTCGACTGAGCCAATTACAATAACGTTCTTGCAACGCCTCACGTGTGTGATTAGCCGGTAGAATCCCTGGGCTCGTGAGAGTTTAAGTATCCAATCACTGACCACGAAGAAGAACTACAGTTGTGCACGTACGGCACTGAAACAAAGTGAGGCAAAATTATTTTCGCGAAAAACAGGGGTCCCTATTAATAAGTAGAGTCATGATTTTGTGGCGAAAAGATTTTTTCACCACTTGGTTCCAATGACTTATGTGCACATCTGCAGCTCTGCTTCGTGGTCAGTGATTGGATATTTCAACTCTCACCAGCCTAGGCATTCTACCGGCTAATCACAGACGTGAAGCGTTGCAAGAACGTTACTGTAATTGGCACAGTCAAATTAAATACGGTTGTTCATGTAGACACGGTGCCAATAACCATGACGCAGAACTGCAGATGTGCACATAAGTCATTGGAACCAAGTGGTGCAAAAATCTTTTCGAGAAAAACAAGGGTCTCTACAAATTACATCACAGTAACCTTATTCAGATTCGTGCAGGCAAATAAGAGACGTGTCCGAACAAAGACACGCTGCTAATAACCATGAAGCAAAGATGCCGATGTGCATGCAAGACACTTAAACAAAGTGGTGTAGTAATCTATTCGCGACAAAATCGTCGCTATACTAATAAGTGATGATATGTATAAAAAAGTAAATATTAACAATATTTTCCCGGTCGCTAGTTAGGCGACTATTATTTGGCCTGTACAGTACAGAGAAAGCAGTAGTTAAAATATAGGTTGGACTGGGAAAAAAAGTGGGTTACACACGGCGCCACATGTAAGAGATTGCGCAGAACGCTGTGGCGCAGGCGCGGAATGTAGGTCATATCCGTGTCTCACTTGTCACTCTTGAGTCAACGTAGCTGTCATCCTCCCAGCATTTTAGCTGTGGCGCCGGTTCAAAAATGGCACCACACGGGAAAGCTGAATTGCAAGCACGAAGTACAAGAAAATGTGTTAATTTCTTAAGGTAGAACCAAGAGGCAAAGAAAGCAGGAATGTTAAGTCCAGCTGCAGTTTTCGTTCGAGAGAATGCTTCCCTAACCCCGTCCCTCCTCGAATACAAGAAATTAGCCTTAGTTTGCGCTGGAAATGTGGCAGCATGCATTCAGTTACATCGTATAACATTTAATTTTACCGCGAAATTAAAAGTGTACGTGATATGAAAACATTTATGTTATTCAATAATGTGTACGTAACATAGTTGTATTGTGGCTTCGATATCAAGGGGCAAGAGTTGGGTTAAAAATGGCTATTTAATGTTTTGTTTCGACACGCTCACAGCATAATGTGACTAAGGGACTAACGAAAATTAGTGTGACATTGTAGGTTCTGAAAACTAATTCGCGGCATCATACTTCTGTGTATGTTTATTTTAATTATTGGTGTTTGCCAGCTGTCCCAATAGCAGCACAGCTGTAATTCTGACTATAGAGTATGCGGAAATTTATATTTGGTTTTATTTTACGAAAAAATAATCCTTACAGTAGTAAGCTTAAGCGCTAAATATAAATTTGTTTTTACTGCAGACAGTCGGAAGCCTGGAATAACTGTATATTGGAATAATGAGGCTCCGTCCAGACTGTGGACTGCAATGAACGTATTGCGAACTGTCCGAGAGACTGCGAACGTTTTGAAGAGTGCGTTGTGCGTAATGAAAGAAACTGTTGATAGAAGAGAGTAGAATGATGCTAAGTATCTAGCAGTGATGGGCGGGTTTCTTGCTTACTGCCTGGTCATTTTCCATTATACTTTTACATATAGACTATTTTAATTGCACGAATCAGAATTGATAATTTTATTTTTCGTTTACTACACATTTATTATTTAATCTTTAAATATTATTTGATACTATAATTTACTCGACCAATAATTAATTAATTTACTTACTACATGTTGTAAAATAAATATTTTAACATTTTTTACCATGTGTGTATTTATTTAAAACCAATATGTTTATATGTGAAGTTAAGGGGACATTTATTTTATTTCGGTTGGTAGGAGAAATTTTAAACGAAAGTTTAGATGCACTGCGAAAAAAAAAAAAAAAACAACAAATTTTAATATAATTATGTGTAAAAACGCTGTAAAGTAATACATTATTGTTGAAAAATTTCAAATTATTGTTAAAACATTTTTATTGCAATAAAAGAAGTATTTTCTGCAGCATACAACAAAAAAAATATAACACATTTTTGTAGCGTTAAAGCACAAAGTCAACTAAAATCTTTAAGCAGGAGAAAAAATTAGGTAAATTTCCATACACTGATGTTAATAAAGAAATGTTGCGTATATATAAATGACGTAAAATAAAACGGCTTCTCAAAACGTCAAGTACAGAAATTTTAGATAAAGGGGTTAAAAAACTAAAAAAAAAAAAAAAAAAAAAAAAAAAAAAAAAAAAAAAAAAAAAAAAAAAAAAAAAAAAAAAAAAAAAAAAAAAAAAAAAAAAAAAAAAAAAAAAAAAAAAAATACATAAACGCTGGAATTACATTTAATTACTACCATTCACCTATGCATTCCCAAATATGTTTACTGTCAACTCCACTTACCATTCCTACAAATTTAACGTTTCCAAAGACTTTCACTTATTAGCTACGTTTGTTTCCGTATTTAAGTAAGACAGCTGATTCCTAATTATCCTGCGAGGAATGCGGAAATATAGTATTTATTTACAAATTTCACAGTGAGTAACGATGTTGTAGGCTACAAGTTCAGCTGTATTAAATCACGAAATGAAAAATTTTTGTATTTTTAAAAATAATTGAATTTTAAAATTTGCTAATATAAATTTCGTAATTTTTATTTAAATACAAATTTTATGTGCAAGAACTTGTAGCCCGCAACATCGTTAATCACTGTGAATTATTTCAATTTGGTATGTCAGTTGATTTTGGTGGCGTCCTTAAAACGGTAACATGCAAATTGTCACTTTAACGAGCCATTACGAAAAAAAAAAAACTATGAGGGATGAGAAATTTCATAAGAGAAAAAATTAGTCATATTTTGTGTCTAAATTAAGGAAAATAATATCTGGTACAAATATAAAAATAATCATATGGTGCTGAAAATTGCTGTAGACCACCGTGTCCTTATTACTAAGCAAACATCACTCAGTGGCGATGAGCAGTTTTCAAGTAATCTGGTAGCTCTTCACATCGTTCGACAGCCTGGGCAGCTCCTCCTAAACACACAGAGACATCCACGCAAATATCGCCAGTGAACTTGATGTATTAGGTTCATGTAGACATCAGTCACAGTGACCAGACGGGCGATGCTAGCTAACCCGTACAACTGTCGATTCTCTACACGCGTGGGACGTGATGTGACGTACATTCGCAGCACTCGGCCCGCCTTAACCGGAGTGGCTTAGGTCCAAATAGAGCGGGGTCAGCGTAGCACAAGGTACACCCGGAGCCCGTCCGAACTCGTCCAGAGGCTGCGCGGACAATGCGTGTCAATATTCCTCTGTCGGACCAATAAGGCAACAGGGCGGAATCAGGCCAGCCACGAGGCTGAAAAAAGGGCGTTGTGATTCACCAAAACAGATGACTGCGGTTTGATCTCGAAAGCACATGGGTTTGGCAATACCCTTACTGGGAAACCAGCTGTGGCTCAAAAAATTAAACCTATACTATGAGATTTTCTGTTTTCAATTATTGCGCTGGCTTAGGGATAAGGAAAAAAGTCATTCAAGGTCACCTCGGAGTCTGCTGGAAATTCAGCCTCCGCAAAACAAGATTGCGACAACCGAAAAGGGAGCACAAGGATACAAATAGGACGTTCCCAAAACTTGTGGCGTTTCCATAGTTTTTTTATGTTCGGAATATTTCCTCAAGATTCTGACACGTGTATTTCTTGCAGCCCGTAAATCACGATGTTTTCTGTCTATAATCCCGCCCGACTAAATATTTATGTTAAATATTATTTATAATACTTCTCGACGGTATGTTGCACTTGTGAGGCGAGCGATTCCAGTCTCAGAGAGCACCCTTCGATGGTAACGAAAATTCTGGTTGTTACCTTGTTTTTGAATAAAATGATCCTGCGCTCACAACACAATGTGGCTAGAGCGGGAAGAAGGGAGATATACGCGTGGAAACACGTCCATAGGTGATTTCCGATGCATCTGGAACATTGATTAAAGCTACGGGAAGGTTTTCGAATGGCGCCTGCCGAATCTCCCTGTTAAACTGTTCATAACTTTTAATGCAATGAAGCTAGGTATAATGAATCAACTCATCTTATATTTATCCCTTTGTCACAAGTTTGTATAGTCGTGTTCAGTTCACTGCCTTTTCATGACAGTTTGAGTTGTTTACATTGTTTCAAATGACATTGCATTTTATTTGACATTTTCTTTACAGAGCAATTAATATTAATATATTCTTTTATTTGCCGTGAAAAAATTCTGCTTCAGTACTGTATTAAAAAAGTTAATTTTGAAAGTTAACAAGAAAATTACTATAAACCAACTCACAGTTCTTCATATTCTTTTCTGATTTTTATGAGTTATTAATATGTTACTGACAGCAATAACTTTGTACAGTCGCGGACTCCGTGTTTAAACTGGCAATATAACTTTCAAGAAACTGTATAGGTAGGCCTGGACCATATAGAAAAGTCAAAGCCAAGAATATATGCAATACAAAATCATTAATCAGCACAAAAATTACATCATTAACGTTCGTGATTTGGATCAAGTAAACTCTTCCATTTTGTCGTTAAAATAACCACTGAGCGGCTCTGTTCATATGCTGGAGATAAATTTGTTGCTGAGGTTAAAATTTTTGAAACTTTGCACTGTGTTTCATATCCTAGCATTAAAATACACGTTGTTCTTAATAGTTTCATTTACAGCAATAAAATAACTGGGTCACAGTTCTAAGTGTCGTTATTCAGAGGCACCATGGAAAAATAAAAGTGCCACATAAGCGCCTGGAGTACCGGTAGGAGAGATAGGACATAATTGAGACGTTTTCGAGGAGAAGACAGACTCCGGTTTAATGCGTTGCACTTATAGGTCGTTCGCGATGAAGAGAGCACTAAAAATTGAACATTTGGAAAATATTACTGGACACACTGCATATAATTCAACATTAACTATAGTCCCCTTACTGCTTGTATGGTTGGAAGCGAAATTACCCAATATAGTTCCGTGTATTTTCCTATATAAATACAACAATATTAAACAAAATTAACAGAAATCGACAAAATTGAATTTTATATAATTAACTGACTTTTTGTTATGTAACTATATACGTACCTACCGACTGCACTATTTATCTGACACGCGCAAACATAAAGTGACAGGGCCAGAGAGGTTATACGTTTCCCGTCGTTAGCAAGGGGCCGCGGTGACATGGCAAATTAATGAAATATTGTATTATTATTTTTGTCAAGCAGTTTACCAAGAATATATCCTATGCTTTGTGAAAGAGAAAATTTTGATAATACAATTTTAATGAATGTGATGGATCAAAAACTTAAAATACAGTAAGATTGTCTAACACTCCACCTTAAGGGCGCTGCCTGGGTGAAGTTATTTTGAGCGTTTGCGGCTCAGAAGTGCGGGAGTGGTATGAACGACACAGCACGCGCATTACACCTCATCTTAGCCTCTAGGCGCAAGTTAACTGAACCAGCGTGCAGTCTTATCATTGAGAGATCGCCTCTGTGAGACGTTCAGCGGTGACCTAATCACTTTACAATGAAATATTAAAGATAAAAGTGTACTGTACACGCATATGCCTTTTAAAAGTTGCTCCGGCACGGTTATCATACAAAAAACAACCGCAAAACACCCAATTTCAACATTTTCCGCAGCGTCATTATAAACGTTTCAGAAAATTGGAGGAGTTTAAATGGGTATACACACCCGTAACGTTCTTTGAATACTATTTCCAAGCATCAGAGATTAGATAACAGTACAGATGTAGCATTAGCAGCCGATACTGAGGCCAAGCCCACTTCGTTTATTCAAGTAGCAGTATGGCGGAGTGCACTCAGATGTTCCTATATGTGTACTGTATTGAGAAATGAGGTTATGGTTGGCCAAACCACAGCCGCATTATACACGTTACTATGGTAACAAACAACATATTTCAGGTACCAATATGGCGGATGGACTCCTCCCCCTTCTTTCTCAAGACTTCGTACCCCTCGTTCTAAGACGCACGTTATGTTCCATCAGTATGTTTCTCTAATGTTTGGTTACGCAAGCTCTCTAATACCTCCCCTTCGAGTTCAAGTTTAATTTACTCCTAATATTCCTGTTTCTACACAGGTTAGGCTCGCTAAAATTAGAGTATAGGCACTCTCACTGAGAAGGGTACTGAGTGTGGTGTGATGTCGTAGGTTGTTGTGCAAAAGTACTGAAGGTGTAAACATGACATGTGAAAATAAGGTTGAGTGACATTGTGTGTGTAATACATACATAGACCAAATTCTCAATACTGCTGCTGCAGAAAGTAAACTTTACACACTAAACATTGAATGGAATTAAAAGAAATATTGCAATTTAAAATAATCAGTGTGATTGCTGAACTGATAAATGTAAGAATTTACTGAGGAAATACTAACTGGTTAGCCAAAAATCTACAACATTACACTCAAGACAAAATAGCATTAAAATTACTACTTTACACCTTGATAACCTCAAATAAATTTCTCAGGGCTTAATATGTCCTTGAGCAAAAGCTTTGCAAAATAAAATTTGTGTATGCTGTAATATACATAGATACATACACACACACACACATATATATATATACACACACACACACACACACCAACTCAGGTACTCTGGGTCCAGAGAAGTTAACACTCGCGAATCTAGGAAACTAGTAAAAAAGAATATAATTAATGTCGCAGTTTAAATAGTTTTAAAAAATGTCTTTAACCATCTTACTCGTTTAAAATCAAAACAATTAACTTTAGTCTAGGTTGTTTAGCTATCAAAATACAAAGTTTCGTCAGGCGCAAACGAAAAGCCTTTACAATCGGTACTTAGCTGAATCCAAAATGGCTAAGTAAAATCATCTTCATTTCTTGAAGTTCACTCAAAAGTATTTATTCTTATTTTGCCCTACAGCTCGGCCCTCTTCTTTCACGACCGGCTGGCCTAGTAAATTAACTACAAATTGGTGGCAATAAATAAAACCTGGCAATTAGGATGGGGCCTTATATTTAAGATTTAAATGGGCATCAAAATTACGCACATACGCCTTCTTTAAAAGCCACCAGAAATCTCCTGGGTTCACATAAGCTTCCGCAAGGACTCCAAAAAGCCCTTCCTTCAAAAAATCCAAACATGTATTGAACAACGCTTTTTTGATAATATTTAAATAATGTTACCGTGAAAATATTCATTAAATACAAATTGAAGATTAATTTCGATTCAAGATGTAATACATAAACAATTATTAGAAAGTTGAATATCATGAATTAGTATAATTGCACGACTTGTGGTCGACATAGAAGAATCCTAACATATATTAATATGCTAAAGTCGGGGCCGTTAAAATTATTTTAATACATTCAAAATAGTTTTAGAACTCATCAATCATCATGAAAATCAATTTTAAATGGTTCAAAACTGTTTCTGTGACGTTCAAAACAAAATAAAATTATCGTCAATATTACTACTATAATTACATATACTCCATGTGTCACAAAGCTAACCGGTTTTCAAATAAACTTGTATCACCCGGAGCTCTACACGGCGTTCGGCGGCCTGGGAAGACGGCCACCTTAATGCATCTCCTTCTAGTAGGTCACTTCACGTGCGCTATCTCTACTTCGCCAGGTCTTATCTTGCAAATACCCGGAGTTGATGACTCGCTTACTCCTGTACATAAAAGCTGCTGCCAGAGAACACGCATATGCAAGTAATGGTTTTATAATGTGTATTGCCACAACAACGCCCTCAACTGATAACCTTTCTTATACGTCCCACCTATCCCCTTTGTTCACCTCTTCCACATCAAGGTGCCCCGTACCGTCGCCGAGAAAGCTTAGGCTGCTTACACCGTGTCATCTGGTACCTGATTACGAACTTACTGCCTTGCGATATATTCACAATTGAAATATCATAAACTGTGCCGTTTTTTCTGGCGTACGCCATTGTGAGGGAATGGTGCCGTGTTACAGAAAGGCCCAAAAATAAAACAAAAAGAAAAAATGAATAGCCAGTAGTGGCTGTTAGCAAACATACGTCCAAGGTTCCGGGGAGGAATGCTGTATCACAAAAGACGATACGAAATAAAAAGTACAAAATATAATAATTACAACACAAATTAATTCCGGAATGGAAAGTAGTCGTATTAACAAAAACGAAACAAAATTACAATAAAAAACAACCCTATTTTGTTGTTTGGTTTATAATATCAACCCATTGCAGGAATCGTTCAAAAATCGCCCAAAATGTTAAATTATGACACACATACATGACTAACCTGCAGTGACGTATTAGATAACCTATTAGAATTGATTGATATCGTAATCCATCGTTTACTCTTCGATCTTAATAGTTCGATAGATGTTTGTAATCAGGTCCCTGTAGCTAAAAATATTTCCCGCGAAACTTTTACAAACGATTTTTCAGGTCCTACCCTGCGCTATGCTAATTTTCTTTACATTTCCCACGCCAAATTTCGCTGCTTTTACGCCCACGGACAAACCTAAGAGCGAAACAGAACGTCTTCTTAGGGAAGTGGGATATCTCCTACCTTTTTATATTATATTTTTCTGAAATTCTGTTGAGTAAGTAAACACTTAACAGGGTACAGTTTTCTCAGTGTTTCGTACAATGATATGTCAAACTCACGATTTTGATATTTTTGAAGCTATTATAAGAAATTATCGAACTAAAACAATATTTTCAAAAGATTAAAGACAATATTGGCGAATTCGATAAAACAAAAATCAGTGCAATAAAGTAACCCGATATAATTCTACATAGCTATTAAATAACGAGCCAGACGGTACCCAACAGGTGGCAGTCAAAATTTCGAAATCTGTGAACAAATAAATTCTAATCTACAACCCACGCGTGTGTTGAATATACTGCGTATATTACCACATCGAACACTCGGCACAACTTCAAAAGTCGCAGTAAAGCACCGAACACGACTTGGAAGACATATTGAATTGTGCGGCTTAGCATAAGATATCAGCACATTCCACAAACATCGAGATAAAGAAAATACTTATTATTTTGTTT
The DNA here is from genome assembly GCA_003012365.1 of Medauroidea extradentata. Lineage (NCBI taxonomy): Eukaryota > Metazoa > Arthropoda > Insecta > Phasmatodea > Phasmatidae > Medauroidea > Medauroidea extradentata. The sequence continues at coordinate 59,522 of PNEQ01106249.1, forward strand.
TGATGGATACCATAAACTGCCACTGTATATGATATGCTGGTATAGGCAGTTCGGAATAAAGTGAGCACTCGAAAAAGCCCTGCTAAAGATCTATTTCCAGCCAATTCGTATCTTTCCGCGAGTAGCAGCTAACGACGGGAAAAGTCTACCTCCTGGGACACGTCACTTTATGTTTGCGCATGTAAGATAAATTGTTCAGTCGATAGGTAACATATATAGTTTGATAAAAAATAAGTTTATTAATTATGTAAGATACAATTATATCGCTGTCGGTTAAATTTGTTCCAGTATTGTTGTATTTAAATAGGAATAAACACGGAACTATGTTGTGTTATTTCGTTGCCAACTATACCAGCAGTAAGGTGACTATCGGTAATGTTGAATTATATGTATTAATAGCTAGTGATATTTTTCAAAGGTCAAATAATTAGTGTTCACTTTATTCCGAACGGCCTATATATATAATTTGACATTTTGAATATGTATGAGTTTAGAACTGAAATAAACGCAGCTACTGCAAAAAAAAAAAACAGTAAGTCACCTGAATAACTAACATGACTACTGTTCTCTCCATTTTGTCAGAAATCAACCTAAATAATTATATATCTGGCATTAAACAGGCCTACGTCGTAATAAATAGTTACTAATTTATTTCAAAATTTAAATTTCATGCTAAATTTGACCAAATTTTCTGCAGTAAAATCTAACATATTATGTAAAAGCCTAATTATTTATGAGAATTATCTTACATAAATACATCCGAAAGACTATAACCCATGCCCATACTTTTTACACTTAAAATGGGTTTTAAGTTAGTTAAATAGTACGGAAAATAATACAAGTAACCTAAAATTTGTGTATGATCGCCGTTTCAAGATTAAAGAATTTAGTTACTGAAACAAATAAACAAACACACGCTATTAACAGCACAATATTCCTGCCAAGTTAGACGTAATGGGTATCGTGCAATCTATGTGTGGTGTAAAAACCTTATTAAAACTTACGTAGAACTATCTTATAAACGACCAAGAGAAGATTATTTGTTATCATAGTTGACGAATCCTATTTGACACATGTTTACATTCCTTACGTGTGATTGAAGACAATTAATTGGTATGATATAGGTGTCTTGACATCTAATGTATAGTCTGTGTCATGTAAGTGTTCCGTATTTTGACAGTTCACTTCTGAGAAACGTGTGTGCACACAGGTTTGCGGAGACCGTGCTTTTCCAGGAAGCCAGGTAGGTTTGAAGCTCCAAACAATGGAACTGTCGGACACATTTCTCAGAAGAGAACTGTCAAAATATGGACAAGTTACTTGAAACAGACTTTAAAATACCATGACAGGTATTTTGAAAATTCGTATACACTGGTGTCATATTCCAGCGTTAAAAATTCTGTAGTGTAGTTTTACTTGCATACCAAATTTTGTGGAAATCTGTTGAATAGTTCCGAGACGTGTTAAATATTATTTATTTATTCATTCATGTAGCAGTTCTATAGTATCGTGCCTGACGTTATTCATTCATGGATGATAATAAGTTGTCAAAAATTAAAAATTGGTTTGAATCTAACAAATGCGTTACAACATTTTAATTTATTAATACATTAATATATTATGAAATGGTTTACCTACAATAATTTACAGCACTAATTTCAATGACTTGGTGATGAACAATCGAAGTACAAGACATACTTTATTATTCATTCATATGTAAGTGGTATTTTGTAAAATGCAGACCACTATGCAAAAAATCCTTCTGAATTTTAAACGTAGTTGTTGAAATTTTGTTTAGTTTCTGTCATATTATTTCCGGTACATGAGTTATGTTCATTATTACTGTAGTACCAACGTTTAAAATCACTGACCTTTAACAATTTCTTTACGAGATAATTGATTAGTATACGAACTGTCAACACATCAACTTTAGTATGAATCGTTAATACAGTTCTTGGCATGTGACTTAACACTTTCAATTTTCAAATAGCTACTGTTTTAAGAATAAGCACCTGGAATGCTAGTCCAAGCATAAAATTTTCGGATGTGCTCTTTTAATATTGTGTTTTAAGGGGATACAAGCCTAAGAGAGTACATAATTCAACGCTAAAAGTATTAATCTATAACTGTAGGTATCTTCAACCCAATTTGCGAAAATTAAGCAATAGCAATCCTAGACAATAGTTTTAGCCAACGTTTTAAACAAAATTGTTCCCAGTGTTACGAACTTCTGAGGCACAATCTCTGACGCCAGAACCTCGTGTATTTAACTGCGGTGCAAGACATCACGCGTAACGAATTATAAACATTTACTCATAAAGTTGTCATATACCATTATCTAGGATTGTCATTGAGTATTTTATCCATATTGGCTTCGAAGAAAGCGTAGAAACTATTGATGTTTTCAGTGTTTATTTATCTACCACGCACTCCTAATCAGGCCTTGACTGATTCCTATCCCCCCCACCCCCCGCATGTTCCACTACCAGTGCCACGTGCTGTTCGAGGGCACACAAAACCAAAATAAATAAATAAGGACACGGTTTGAAGTGTGTCTCCTTTTAACAGATAAACGGATTGTAAGCGTTTGTAATATTTATACGTAGAAAAAATATACTTTCCGTGCCACACTGCAGCACGACTCGCGTGCCAGGTCCACTAACTGAACAACACTAAACCGCCTAGGATCGCATTTGTATGTAGTCAAACGCGTGGCTGGTTGTCGTGTTTTTCCCCCCAGTCGGGAACAAAGACGAAGTGACAGTATCGCAGAATCATTGCACGTCAGCTTGGAGTCGTCACGTCACACTTGGCGGGTGGTGACCACAGCACAATGCGACTGTAATTATCTGTCGTGCGTTGTGCCTTAACCACGCCAGGAACAGCCGCGTCACGCACATCGCAATTTGCTCGCTTGTGTGCGTCCCACTCAGGGCGTTAAAACACCCCCACACCCCCCTCCGCTCTCTCTTTCAAACAAGCCGGCTCTGGTCCGCGCAGGGATGGTCGCATCTGCAAAACAAATTCTCGGCCGGCCGTGACGACAAATATCCCCCGTATTTTAATCGCGTACGACCTGGGAACGCGAGTTGTCGCTCTTAGGGAGAGGGGGATGGAAAGGAAAAAATGTAGGGGGTAAATTTGAGGGTAGGAGATTCTAACGACTCACTAATACAAATAAAGAATGCTGGATGAAGTTACACACACAAGGTTTTCAGTTTATTCTCCAAATTTTCGTATTGATCCACGCAACGGTACGTTGGAAATGTAAGCGAACATCATGTACTACCATACTATCTATGATTGTGATTTTTTTGAATCCAGCGCAAAATTATCGATGTTGTTATTAGATACAAGCCACATCATGTTAGATTCACTTCCTCCTGTGGGCAATCTATTAACACCAATATAATCGTCGTGATGGGAGTAGACGTTTACTCAACTCATATCTTCATTCAGTTTCCGCTGCATGTGATTATAAATAAATATTGTAATGTTATTTTATACGAACCTTTGCAAATGTTCATACACACACTCTCTGTACCTCGGAGGCATAAGACTCTATGTCACAAACATCACATTTTTCAGGAGAACAGTTTCTAGAGTGTGATTCACTAGTGGATTCAGCTGTTCCACACCTAAAAATGTTTTTTTTTTTTTTTTTAACACATACGGAATTGTGTTGTATGTTACTGTTTACGTAGAAAAAGAGCGTTTTGAGAGAAAAAAAAGTGGACATAGTGTCTTACGCCGCCGCCGACACACACACACACACACACACACATATATATGTATGTATCTGTGTGTGTATGTGTGTGTAGAGAGAGAGAGAGAGAGAGAAAGAGAGAGGTTTTACGAACACTAAAAATGTATTACTGCGTACAGAAAAATAGTGACAGCTCAAAAAAATGTCAATAATTAGGCTACAAAAACAGTCTAAAATTATAAAAATTATTGTATATATTGGTATATAAACAATTTTTTTATCAATTCCCGCCGTATTTAGACTTTTCCACGCTAATAACAAATTGTTAGTCTCTCAAAATATTTTGGCAATCAATTTTTAAATTTTTTTAACATACAAAAACTTCTGATAGGGTGTAGAAGTTGATTTTGTTTTGCATCGAACATTCTTCTCATAAACATAAATTATATTAGTTATAATTGGATTTAAAAACGTTACTAAGCGTTTTAAAGGTACGTGACTTTCTTCTGGCAGTTCCTGGCTGAAAACGTTATGAATAATTATTTCTCAAAATTTGCAAGGTAAAGTTCAGACATTTTTACGGAGAAGTCAATGCTCCATAAGTAACCTATTAACATATTTGCGTCAACACAAGTAAATGTAAGAATCAGATAGTTCGAAATTAAAGTTTATGTATAGTTTATAAGAGCAATAATTTATTTATTCGTAATGATTTGGTAATAGTTTTTCAAAATTTACAATAAAATTTAGAAACCTTAGTGTATGATATTTTATAGGCAGATATACGATTGTTAAAAACATTTTTTTTGTCATGACGGAGAGTTTTTAGACTTTATTTCAGACATTTATATTCTTTATTCGAGATCGGAGCGTCGTTTCCTTATTTTTATTGGCCTCATTTCATGCATTCATCTCAGAGCACTGTAGCGTTTCTCCTTCAATTGTTTGTGTAATATGAATGAACAGGCTGTGGGAAATGTGTTTGGTGTGTTTCCATCACACTCGAGTGGTGGTATACTTGTATGCGTTTCTAGATCAGTGACTTCATTTGTCCAGGGATAACACACTCAGTTGAAGACTCTAGGTTTTTTTTTTACGCAGGGTTCAAAATATCTTCACTGGTAAATACTGAATTATAGTAGAAAATCCTAGCTGTAGAAACCTCGAGTGAGCCTCGTGTAAAAATACGGAATTATGGGAAGAAAGTAAGAATCGTAGATGGCACGAGAGGTCCTGTTCAACTCAACTTTGGGCAGAGAACAGTTACAGTGTACGTGATTGCCCGTAATCACGATATTTTCAAGAAAAAATGATAGGTTGTTCGTGGTTGCGTGACCGACGGCCGCTTCAGACATCACACGAATGACTATACTTAGGGTAAAGTTGACTCGATGGTAGCCCAAAATAATGAAACAGACAACCTTCAGAAACACTACTGTGAAGTCTCTGTGAAGGCTTAGTTAGGTTTCGAGCCTGGAGCTGAATGGTTAATAATTACTGCGTTGATGTTGGTACGAACGTGACAGAACCTCTGAGATAGATGGTGTAAATGAAAATATACTCAAAATTAAATCCGTATATGTGTAGACAACGTATATCTAAACATAGCGACAAACTTTAACAGGTGTTTGCTGAGGTGAGAATGGAATGCTTGAAGTAGGGAACACAGGTCCAGCTCACATAGGAAGCGCTGCAGACACTTCCAAAGGTTAAGAAAATATGAACGATTTTTGTAATATTTAAGAACCTTGACAGTTACGAAATAGTATTACCGAAAGCAATAACAATGTGAATGATTTTTGTTAACACACGTCAATTACGTTGAAATGGAGTGGCACTATCCTTATTTCTTTGAAAAATGTATGTGACAGTAAAAATTTGCTATTTTATCAAATATAATTAAATGGCGGTAAATTTGCAAAAATATCAATGTATCTTGCAAAAACTGTCTAACGTTCGTGCTTTCAGGCCATAGTCTATGCTAAAAGATTTAAAATCTCAGAACTAAGTTCCTTTGTATATTTTTAAAGCATGACAACAAATGAAGACCATTATGTAATTTTTTAGAATTTTTTTAAAATACAAAGTAATTGCGTTGTGTGATTTGAAATAATTTAGCATATGTCCAATACTATATAATTTCAGTGCATTTGTTATTAGAATGTCCCCGTAATTTGCAGATTTTGACTCCGACATGTCGCTATGGAAAGACTATGAGAGTTCAAAAAGTTTCATAAGTGTAAAATGTAGTCACAAGTAACATCTGTAAAACTAACACTATGTCGTACAAATATGAAATTATGGGTTTTTGCAACGTGAACATCCTTAAATGTAAAAAGACAATATATAGAAAGAGCTCTTCGTAATTGCTGCTTACCCCAAATCACGTCAGGTGTATACACTCGAATGTCTGTTTACCAATATTTAATATTTCATCTCATGGGCAGAAAATTCTTGCGTAGGTTCCGCAAGTCATTAATCATCTTGTAAACAAACGAAATCACATTGATTTCGTTGGCCGCTGTGCATTTATTACGAATTACGGTTGCAGAACGTTTTTAATTAGTCGAACAAGACATATTTCAAATTGATGGTCCGCGTCTTACTTATGGGAAATGTCATTTGGGATCACATTGTGTGTATATATTTGGGGTTGTTTGAGCTCACATTATTACGAGCTTTGCTGCAGTACGTGAATCGGATTTAAATGGCATTTACATCTGAATTTTTCTTTTTTATCGGAGTTAACGAAAAACCAATCATGTCTACGAGAAAGTCAAGATATCTTCAATTAGTGTTTATTTATTTGAACTACATGTACCACCGCAATGATTTCGGAGGAATGTTTAAATAAAAATATCGTTCGCACAATTCCGCGTGCAGATCTTGCGTCGCAAAGGTAAATTTAAGGGTGTTCAAGTGCGATAAAATCATAATTTTATATATTTATGAAATATTGTTAGTTTTGTAGATGATACTTGTGAGTACAGTTTCTTCTTACAAAACTATTTTAGCTTTCATAGTTTTCTCATAACGGTGCGACAAAGTCGAAATTTGTTGTTCTGCTGCCATGCAATAGTGAAAACCAACTGACCTACTTGAATAAAATAATTCACTGTGATATTACAGTCCATGAACTATGCAATAAAGTATTTAAAAGACCATGACGTAATATTTTGGAATAAAAAAAATCGCAGAACTACCGGGAAAAAATTGAAAATTCAGCAATTTTTAAAATACAAAAATTGCTCACGGGATTGTTCAAAAATGTTTTATTGCGTAGCCCGTGGCATGTTAATTCACTGTGAATTAAGTCAATTGATTTTCACTATTTGCATGGCAGCAGAACATGCAAATTATGACATTGAAACACCGATATGAGAAAACTATGCGAGTTGAAACTGTTTTGTAAGAGGAAACAGTACTTACAAGTATCGTCTATAAAACTTACACAATTTCATATAAATATAAAATTATGATTTTATCGCACTTGAACACCCTTAAGGCTTGTTTATACTTTTCAGCGATATTAACTTTTTACCCATAAACGAGAGCAGATATCAAAAATATGTCTGGTAGTTTTGTTTGAAACCGTCTTCTCTATCTTTCGTCATTTTTTTTTTCATAGGCAGTAAATACTATAGTTTTAGCTAATTATGAAATCAAGAAAAATGATGGTTAATTGAAATTTTATTTGAAATCGTATAATTTCTTGTTTTTGGAAAATTAGCTCTCACGGCAATTACCAATTTAAACAAAACTGCGAAAGAATTATTTTATATTTTCTCTCGGATAAGCTTAAAAATATAACTATAGCAAAAACACTATGAATAGGAGAGCATGGCCTTAAGTGTTAAAATGTTGGGGTAAATGTTAATTTTTAAGCACATTACACAGCGAACTAAATTTACACATTGCATTCCAATATAAACATAAATTCTTTGAATTAAACACTTAAATTACGCAGTATTTCATAAAACTGCAGGCTAAATACATAAATAAATAAACGCTTCTGAAAGTAACTTTTAAAATATCTGTGCACGTAACTACATAAATTTTAACGTAAACAATGTATAATGTAATATAGTCAAGGACTTTAGTGAACTATGAAACATATTCACATGTCTTAGTTCAGCTAAATATATAGTATTTTAATTAGTGATATTTGAATTTTACCACTATACATTTCTTGTTTTTACAGTCCTTCACTATAAAATAATATGTTTGTAATAGTGTTAATAGTGTCATTAGAATGATTCATGGACATTGGTTAACATATTCGGAGTTAACTTTACAGTAATGGAAATATACATTGTCATGAAAATGTGAATGATGACATTCAGAGTCAGCTCACTGAAAATTTTCTATATGTGGCTTACTTCTGTTAGCAAAAATAATTTTGTTATTTCATCAGTATACCTAATGTTTGTACGTAAGGAGGGGTAAGCATTTACTTATGAATTAACATTGAATAAAATAACAGTGTTACGGGAACCTAACATGTTACTAAAAATCGCCTTCTAGTTCTCATTAAGAACAGTTTTTACAGTATCATATCAGAAAGCATGAAAGTCTTTATAGCGGCATGATATTCGTAGTCTGCTGTCCGCGGCAGGAAAAGTTGAAGAAGTCGTTGACCTACATTCCACCGAAAGATATCGCTTTCCTCTGAAAGAAAATTCGGTAATAGTTTCAAAGTATAGAAGTCTGATTTATTGAAACATCGCTGTTCCGTTTTGGCGATTTTTTCGTTCAACCGCTGAACTACAAAAAGAGCCCTAGAATGATTTTGTTAGGGTAATTTTTACGGTCGTAAATATTTTGTAAGAGCCCAGCCATTTGGGGAGACCTACGATTTGGCACACGCGGCTTATGTAAAAAAAAAAAAAAAGAGCAGTGCAGCAGGTTTTTTTTTTTCCGTAAGAGAACGCGAGCGTGATGAGGACCGTGAGTGTACGTGCGCGCGCACACATTTCCTCGTGTGTGCTAATGCCAAACACGCGTCTGTGCACACGTGTAAGTTTAAAAAATAATAATATCTCGGTTTACGGGAGTAAGATACGTTTTTTATAAATAGAGACCTGAAAAATTCTCGTTTTAGTTTAGACACAAGCTAGACTTCAAGAAACTGTAAGATCCTTTAAATTTTCGCAATTAGCCCTTGACTTATTTGACACGTCTTACAGGGCGCCGAGCCAAAAACAAAGAAACAGTTGACTGCAGACATACAGCGAGCAGTCAATGAACAGTTGTTTATTGCTTCAGTAAACAAGTATTCTCGAAGGCTAGCCTACTTTACAATGAACCCGCGACTTTTTCCCGTCTCTAGTTATGGAATATGGAGAAAATTTATAAGTAAATTATCTAGTTGGTTATAACCAGGGAAAGGAGGATTGTTTCTCTAGAATATTAACATGGAATTTTGCAACAGCCTGTATATATGTGTGTGTATGTACAAGGTGTTCAGAAATAAACCCGTAATAAGCACACCACGTTAATCCTGAGCTAAATAGGAGACGAAACTGTAAGTGGCAAAATGCTGTTCGCTGACATTTTACGTGCGCAACGTGGCAACACTGCACTGACAAAGACCCTCTTGCGATCCACGTATATGTGTTATTTTATGTATTTCACGTCAAGTAAATGTAGAACCATGTTTAGACTGCCCGGCGCTTCAACCTGGACCAATAATATGCAGGTCAGAATAGTAGTAATATTAGTAAGATATCTGTGGAGCCCGAAAAGGGGCTAAATAAAGTGTTTTGTTGCCACATTTGGCATATAAATTTTCATTAGAGCCAGTGAATTTTTGTGAAAAGACTTCTACAGCCATTTGTTTCTCTGCTTCGTGGTCAATGATTGGAAGTTTTTAACTTTCGTCGTCTCGGGGTCGTACCCGCAAATAATGGATGTGCGGTAACATTGTTCTGGTTGACACAGTCAAATGAGCCACGCCTCTGCCCTGTTATATTCTGCCAATAAACACGAACCAGAGTTGCAAGCATGCACGTAAGACATTGAAAAAATTTGTTGTACATTTCTTTTCACCAAAAATCACTGGCTCTAAATGTCATCTTACAACATTTTCGTTTCCAATTTAGTCTAGAATGTGCTCACTATGCGTTTCTTTCTGGACAACCGTGTATAGTAATTTATTAGTTCTTTTTTGTTTTGCTGCTTCCCAGAAGTATGTGTAATGTAAATTAGCGTGATGAGAGTTTTTTCATCACGCTCTTTAAAAGTGTCTGTTGCTAAACGCTTGACGCCGTACTGCTGTTCAGACGAAAAGAACATACTCAAGTTCGCCGTGATGCTCTTGTGTTGCCAGATCTCTCCGTCGGTCTCATCAGCGTGCTCACCGACATCGTGTGGAGGATAACTGTCGCTTGGAACGCTGGCAACATCGCCTGCAAAGTGATCAGATTCCTGCAGGTGAGTTTCACTCGAGCTTATTTGCTATTACTGTCGGTCTATAACACGTCTTATGTCACTGGATCTCCAAGTCAATATTCTTCTCCCCTTCCTGCAACGCGCTTCAAATGCGTGGCAGTGTATTCGTGAATACGTTTGGTTTTTACGAAACTGTTACACGTGAGTTCATTGTGCCAGTGTACGAAAATACACTTCGGACAAGAACGGAATGTCGTTGTTATCGTAAAGAAACCATTCTTCTAAGCTCGCCAACTTACCTAAAATCCGTCTTTTCAGACTGTAGTATTTCAAAATGAACTAGCCTAATATACGTGAAACACTGATAGAAACATGACCCGAACTTTGCTACTGATTTTCCAAAGTAAACCATTAAATTATATGTTCACCGCGTTAAGGCCCGTAGTAAAAAAATTATCCGAAACATTTTATGTGTTTTAGTTTTGCTGGGGTGTAGAACATGACTAACAGGAATTTTTTAAAATGTAGCTGTAACAGAATCCTTTTCCTTTCGTAATCTTCTGAACTTGCAGGAAGGCATTTTTTAAATTATTCTTCTGCAATCCCTTAAACCAATAAACGGAAATATGTGTGATGTGTGTGTTTGTCTGTGGTATTTTATTTTCAACTCCCACACTGTTTCATAATCTACGTCGTATCATGGACGAATGTACAGAAATAAATTCGAAATAAAAAATATACAAGTTATTCAAACGTAAATCAGAAGTAATTATGTGGTTTCGGATACAACGAATGTCTTAATCGTTCGAAGTTAATTACAAGTAAGAGTGAATGCATGAGTGAGAAAATTTTTGGTCAGCGTTTAACATCGAGGTCTTCAGAACTGGTGAGGGTTGACATGAGGTGGGTATGGAGCGGCGCCGGAATGAAAGGGCGGGGGCAACGGGAATTCCCCGAGAAAACCCGCCGACCAACGGCATCGTCCGGCACGATTCCCACATGCGAGGAGACCAACCGCGCCCGTAATCGAACCCGGATCGCCTTGGTGGGAGGCGAGAGGTCTGACCCCCTTGATCACCGCGGCCCCCCAAATATGTCTCGTTTCTCACGTAAAAAAATATGTTTTATGTATCTGTACTATTTATTTTGGTGATATTGTATCAAGTTATAGAATTAAACAAATGTTTGAAAATAGAACTACAAACTTTTTAAACAAATTAATTAATGTGATTATATATATTTTTTGTATTTAGTTATTCAAATTTCAAAATGATGTTATACCACTACGTTAATCCTCATATTAGCATTAATTTTAAAAGACACCAGTGCACGATAAATGACTTTCACGGAGGTTCATTGAAGGGGTTTGCGTATTGCTATATTTTAAGTTTCATTACGAAATTCAAACCAAAGTAAGTACATGTTAAACATGTATTAAAAGAGAACTAATTGTCCTCTCTAGAGAAATTTCTTCATGGAGTTGCTATGTCTTCACTAAATACTTGAGCCAGAGAATACCACGGTGACTAATTTATGAAATTTGCATTGTGCAATGTTCAAAGTAGCAATGTTCCTAGCAGTGTTTAAAATATATACAGAATTAGTTTCCATTTGATATTGTTTGTTTACCTCATTTTATATGTGGAGTTACAGAGCCGCGAAAAAACACCCTTAAAACTACAAAAAAAAAAAAAACGTTTCAAGAACTTTAAATTCTTTGTTTAAACCAGATAGTGCGTGTATGTTTGTTAACATAGCTATAATGGTAATGTGTGAGTCAATTTTGTACTTGAAGCATGGTATCAATGTTGTCGTGGTTTTTAACTAGTTTGCCGTGTCAATATTACTAGTTCACTTAAGTTTCCACTGGTATTATTACATTTGTAATTATCCAGAAAGATTGGAGAGCGAGAGAGAGAGAGGAAGAGGGTGAATGAGAAAAAAAGAGGTCTGCGTACTTTGTACACAGTCCTCGCAGCTGTAATTTTATCAAACACAGCAGCAAAAAAAAAAAAACTGGCTAAAGGATATGGGATTGGCAGCTAAACGCGCCACTGTTTCTAGGAAAATTCTCAGTGCCTCTGAAAAATATTATCTCCCGTGTTTCCTTATACATCTTCTCCTTCTTACTAGATAGGAAATTTTTCTTTATAGCTTGGGTAACCTTAAAATCTCATTTCCCTTGACAATTCCACAGCTCCTAGTTTCCCCGTGCAGAATTGTACAATACACTGCATACTTAAGGAACTTATGTAACAAATTTACGAAACCCTACTGGTTTTCTCAATGTATATTTCAGTATGCATTGCTTTTCCAGTAATGAGTTGCACATATGAGTGTAAAAATCAACAAATCTCCTTTCAGTACTTTTAAATGTACGCGAGACTAATGAAATCAGTTTGATCTTCAGAGACGAACATATTTTACCGGAAGAATTAAAGAAATAGTAATTATAAAAAAATTGATAAGAATTATTTTTAAACAGAGTTGCTACAAATTTTACTGAAACCATCGGAGGAAAATTCTTTACGAGTGATTTCCTTTGTGGAATTTTAATAGCCAACGGTTAGCCACGCTCTTATTAACATTAAACGGTTGCTGAACGTTCACCAGAAAACACAAACCTATCACTCTGAAAATAACTGTTGGTCAACATTAGGCCACAGACGTATACATCTGCTTATAAATCTGTATTGTTTAAGTTACAAAATATTATGTTGTTCGGTTTGGCTGTTACTCCATCTGAACAATTCAACTTAAAGGTAGCCGCCCACTCAAGCCGCCAATCGGTGTGCAGAGCTTCGGCCGACACATGTTTATTCGAAAATTACTCAACATACGTGAATTATGTTTGCTTAAGAACAGCACTCTGAGAATGTTTCGTGCGTGCTTCCACTTTTCAGGTTTTCCATTAATCTATAAAGCTTATTCACTCGCGGCCTAAAATGGCAAAATATTGAATTATTGTTGTCCTATTTGAGTATGATAACCTTTATTTAGAATATTAAAAATGTATAGACAGGTTCAACACACAAGACGACCACCTTATGAAGGGAGCGAGTATAGATTTTGTTAAAGGATAAAAACTTCTGTCAATTTTACTATCGCGTACCTACGATAATCGTTAAAGTTGCACTGTGACAATCTGTTGTGTTAAAGATAATTCAAGCCGAGATAGAATTCTGGTAAATTATGCGCGTGTACACTGTTAGTCTATTACAATAAAATAATTCACTGTGATATTACATCCCGTGATATATGCAATAAAGTTTTTAAAAGACCCTAACGTAAAGTTTTTTATTTTTAAAAAAATCGTGAAAGTACAGGAGAAAAGTTGAAAACTCGGCAATTTTTTCAAATACAAAAATAGCCAACGGGATTTTTTAAAATATTTTATTACTTAGCCCTGTGGCATGTTATTTCACTGTGAATTATTTCACTTACGTAAGTCAATTGATTTTCACTATTTGCATGGCAGCAGAACATGGCAATTTTGACTTTGACACACCATTATGAGAAAACTATGCGAGTCAAAATTATTTCGTAAGAAGAAACTCTACTCATAAGTATAGTAGACAAAAGTAACGATATTTCATATAAATATAAAATTATGATTTTTATCGCACGTGAACACGTCTTAAGTTGCTATTCTGTCTGGTGCAATCAATGTTTTCTTTAAACAAGTCTAAATAATTTTTAGCTAATAATCGTATTTGCTTGATCCACTTACTTCGAGCGACCCGCTTCTCAGCCGTGAGTTGTAATGTTCACAAACAGAAAGCACTGGCCACAATTGTCACTGTAAATTGTTTAAAGTGGCAATACTTTTTTTGTGTCTGTGCAATTTGTTTCTGTCGATTTTTCCGGCCCCTTCTGCTTGTCGTATTTATTGCTGTTGTATATGGTCGGCCCTGTTTCAGAGAAGAAGAATGACTACTCGACTGATCACTGATACAAAAGGTTTGTGAGTTATAAGCCCTGTGTATCTCCCGAATGTGTCATGCGAGAGAACTGGAAAATGCAAAACCTCAGCATCGTTTTCTACGATAATTAATAATTTAAGAAAGGTTTATTTATTAGCCAGAAAAAATCTGGCATTATGTTTTCATTGCTGAGTAAAATTAAGTTTACCTTAAGTTAGTCATTTTGTATTTTATAAGACACGCTGAATATTATGACAACCTTCGTTCTGTAGTTACAAAGTACATTTGAATTCGTGTCTCGAGATTCTTTTGCAACTGTACATGACGGCTTGCTTCTTATTGAGTACATTTAGCTAAGTATGGTATACGAACTGACTTCTGCTAAGTCTCCCGGGATAAAAAAAAACTAGTTAAACACCAGTAAAATAACTTGCCACAAAATTTTTACTGCCTGCGAATCACTATTGGCTACTGCTCGCGAGTTCATTTGCGTAATTTTGATTTTTCAAAAATTCTAAATGGTGCAAAAATATTTGGGTGTTCACGTGGCAAAACATAATTTTATACTTTTACGACGTAGTGTTAGTTTTACAAACGTTACTTTTGACTACATTTTCTAGTTGTGAAACTTTTTTAGCTCTCATAGTCTTACCATAGCCGCATATCAAAGTCAAAATTTGCAAGTTACGCGAACATGCTTATAACATAAACCATCTGACTTACGCGAATGAAATAATTTACACTGAAATTAGACAGTATGGGACATAAGCTAAAAGATTTGAAATCACACCAAAAATTCCTTTGAATTTTTAAAAAATTCTAAAAATAACGGTAATTACCTTCACATATGGCCATTAAAAAAATACAAAGGGACTTGGTTGCGTGATTTGAAATCTTTTAGCATATAGCCCATGATATCAAATTTCAGTGTAAATTATGAAATTCTAGTGAGTTAGTTGGTTTTTGTTATTAGCATGTTCCCGTAACTTGCAAATTTTGAACTTGGCATGCTGCTATGGGAAGACTATGAGCGCAAAAATTCGTAAGTTGAAATTGTAGTGACAAGTAACGTCTGTAAAATGAACCCTATGTCGTACAAATATAAAGATATCCACTTTTTCCACTTAACGCCCTTGATCGTAATTAGTAACCCTTCTAAAAAAATTTGGAAAAATATTTTTATACTAAATTTAATTTTTTTTTTATCCCGTTCTGCTTCCCAGCCCCGTTTTTCCACGCCTTTCACGCACAACACAACAAAGTTTCATTACAGTCGGACGATTGGTACAAAAAAGCTACCCCGCCTCCAATTTTACCCTTCTTTTATGCATAATATTTCGGGAGTTCGCGCGTCAACACGCCAAAGTATGAATGGTATTGAAACGAATTGGTTACAAGCAGTCAGATATACATTTATGTATATAGATGTTCAAAAATGTTATTTGCCGCAACAAAATTTATATTGTGGCAACAAAAATGTTTAAGAGTGCGATGAACTACAATAACGGACTTGTTGTGAACTTCGCCATGGTGGGGTTGTATTTTTAATTTCACCGATGCGGTTGTGCGCAATTACCAGGTAATGTTCTGAGTGGGATTTTATGCCACTCGGTAATGTTAGCCAGTAATGGCTCACCTACACGTAAGCCGCTCAGTTTATACAGGATATTGCAAACTTTAATGTCAAAAATTTAAGGGAACAATGCTCCGAGCTAGAGGAACAAAAATGTTACGTGAACACATGTCCGAAAACACACCGGTTCTGCACAGCTCACATTGCATGACCTACGTGTAGAGACGGGAAATATTCGCAGGTTCGCTGACATGTAAGCTAGCCTGCAAGAACTCTGTGAACTCAAGCAGACTGCAGCAGTTCATTGGCTGCTCGCCGACACAGTGAAATGAACCTGCATTTAGTTACATTTTTAATTATTGGCTCAGCGACTTCAAGGAGGTGTCAGATATGCCGACGGCCAATTGTGGAAGCGATACTAACTTATAGTTGCTGGGACTCTAGCTTGTGCCTGAATGAAAACGCGAATCTCTCAGGTCCCTACGTACGTGCTCACCGCTCTGGGTGGATCTTGTTGCAGTGGAATGCTTAGGTACCCTTGTTTTTAGCGAAAAGTATTTTGCCTCAGTTTGTTTCAGCGACTTACGTGCTCGTCTACTGTTCTGCTTTGCGGTTATTGGCAGCGTGTCAGTGTCTATCATTTGACTGAGCCAATTACAATAACGTCGCTGCAACACCACACGTCTGTGATTTGCCGGTAGAATTCCAAGGCTCGTGACAGTTAAAATATCCAATCACTAGAGACACTGGTAAATCGCGGGAAGTATTGATTGTTTGCTAGGCTCCAACATACTATGTATAACACTGAAGGTTTTGCACTTATATTGGCTATCGTTTATACGAAGTACTGTGTCCCTCTTCAACAAACCCAAATATAACTGAACCGTTGTAACACAGAACGTATGTAGTTTGCCAGAGAACTGTTCGCACGTGTCACTATTGAGGTACTACAGTTTATTGGAGACTATGTTAAATATTTTCGCGATTTTCCAGTGTCTCTACCAATCACTGACCACGAAGCAGAACTGCAGATGTGCGCGTAAGGCACTGAAACAAAGTGAGGCAGAATTCTTTTCGCGAAAGACAAGGGTCCCTAATGCTACATCGCACATCACTGAAAGTAATGTATTGTTGTAGGTACCGTATTTCTGTTAAAGTAGGGACAACATTCCAGTTTGGTTGTCGGTACTATCTGCATTGTTCCTATAATAATATGTTCTGTAGAAGTAACAATACTGTCTGTACAAGAAAGACGCTGTTTCCTCCTTTTACTCAACATATTGTCACTTCTACAGAACATATTGACTTAGGGACTGGAACAATATGTTCTGTAGAAGTGACAATCTGTTGGATAAAAGGAGGAAGCGGCTTCGTTCTTGTACAGATAATATTGTTACTTCTTCAGAACATATTGTTATAGGAACGATGCAAACAGTAATGACATCCAAATTGGAACGTTGTCCCTACTTTAACAGAAGTATGGTACCTACAATAGTAAGTTTCTTTCAGTGATGCTTTCCGTCCAATCAAATGGTCAGTGTTATGTAAATAGAGTCAACCCTCAAATCTACATACAGATAACATTTAAGTATGGTGAATGTCCTGAAGATGATTTTGTGATACGACTTACTTCAAAATCAGTGGCATATTTTCATTAGTATGAGGTTATCATACTTCGTAAGTATGTCAGATTCCTCTAGACGTGAATATTATTTGTAGGATATAAATTGTAATGTGGGTAGAATCTTTTTTCCACAACACTGTTCAAATATGTCTCGCCTAGTATGTAGCTGCCAGTGGTAGCTGCGCCACACAATGACAAGATCCAACCTGCGCACTACGTGCCGTACAGTCATTTACGGTGAACTGCAGTGCAGAAACGTTGCATTTTCAACCATATGTTCATGTAAAAAAATTGTTAGTGCCTCTAGACATAAGGATTGTTCTTACAAAATATCTACGTGGTATTATGCAATAACATATATAGTTGTATTCACAGAATCGAGCGAGGTAGGACTCGCATTCGTGAAGACCCGGCTCCAGCCGTTCTGATTTCGGTTTTCCGTTGCTTCCCGAAATAGCTCCCGGCGAATGTTTGGATGGTTCCTTAACAATTGTCATGGCATGTTCCCCTCGCAGTGTTTGTCATTATATGGTGTGCCACCGTCTGTAATTAGAGAGTAATAATTTAAGGTTAATTGACGAGAACCCTGTTATCGCTGAAGACGTTCCAAGTTGGAAAGGAAAACCCATATAATGACTACAGCAGCAGAACAACAAATTAAATACAACGTTTTTATTTTTACTCAATGATAGCTCTGTATCATATTTATAATATGCACATATGTTTGTTATTAAAGTTAACTTTTCATAAAATTAAATAAAATTAACATCAATGTGTTAGTTACATGCGTTATTACAGATACATAATTTCAGTGCTTTGTTATGTATGAATAATTCTAAAAATTACGTTGTCTCATACGTAGCACCGAAGCAAACCCTTGAAATGTTTCTTGGCGTAGAGAAACAGGAACAAAATGTCTTAGGTCTATGACAAGCGACAAAATGTCTGGGACTTCCTTGTCTTCAATATTATTCACGACGCACGTTTTGGTTAAAGTTTACCTCTTAACTCAAGAGTCACTAGAAACGGTGTTTTGAAATAATGTTTACATGTGACAGAAATTTCGTTTTTGGTGGATAATACATAAACAAGTCCCCCTACCCCCCTCCACAGTCTGACCTAGTGCATGTTTCATTAGTAGTGACTGGAAAATTTCGCGAATTCGATGACATGCAGGCTAGAATCCATTGTACTATGCATGCTCAAGGCACGACTATTCTTCAACTAGCTGCTACTCAGTGAAACAGTAGACAATGAATGAATATACGGGGCTTGATTATGCGTAGTACAATGGATTTTAGCCTACAGGTAATCGAATTCGCGAAATTTTCCAGTCCCTACAGGCTTATTTGTATGGGAACTATGACGGCCATAGTTGGCATAAACTGTCTCTCAGAATGCCCTCAACTTCGGCAATATTCTGTACATACAGGATGTTGTCAAAATGCTTTACAATATTCTGGGGAAACCATCCTCAGATCTAAAGAAACAAAAGATGTTATCGCAGACATAGGCCCGAAAGCGCACAGTTTCTGCACTACAGTTCGCAATACATGATGTACTGTACATAGCGCTAGTTGGATCGTGTTGCTGTGTAATGTCATTACAGCGGTCCTGTACATTGTACACTACTCCGCATGTCACTAACCTATAAACAATAGGAATAACTGTGAAAACAGCAGCCCGCGTGGCATGAATCGTACACAATGTCTGCACACTCTACATAGAAACGGTGTGTTTTCGGACCAATGTCCACATAACATTTTTGTTCCTCTAGATGTGAGAATTGTTTCCCTGAATTATTGACGTACGGTTTCACGGAAAAATAAATTTGTGGCATCTACAAAATATTTTGTGGGTATTTACCCTGCAAAATTTACTTTTTGGTCACCAAAGAATAATTGTTTACACCACTAAAATATTGTGACCACCACAAAATTGTTTTGCAGGGTAGACCTCCTACAAAATTGATCTTTCAGTGTTGACAACACCCAGTATTCGTTTATCTTGTTCAGTTACGAGGACTTTATCGTCAACGAGACGTAAACCTGTAGTTGCGGAGGTCAAATGGCGAGGAGTTAACGCGGCGGGTGGCCACGTGTCTGGAAGGAGGGCCCACGTGTCGACGATACTGGGGTCGTCTACAGCAGCCACGCGTGACGGCGGAGTTGACAAATGACGTCGCTAGTACTTCCGGTGAAGCTTGAGCCGGCTATGCCCGCGAAACTTAATTAGCTGCCGCGGTCCTCGTGCTTGATTCCAGCGCGCGCCGCAGCAGGAACTCCCACTTGTCACTCGTCCAGAACTTGGGCCGTATTTCTCGCCCGTCGATGATAACTCATTCGCCGCTGACGCCACCGCGTTCAGTTTTGTAACCGAAATCTCTATCAGCTGGTGGGTGGCGGCTTATTGGAGCTCCGATGATAAGTAGGCTACCAACATGTGAAAGAGTTTTTTTTTTGTAGGTGCAGACATTTCATTATGAAGATTTATTGTTTCAGCACGGCAGTCTTTAACAATTGACTTCTCGCGTTTCGACCACGATGGCAAGCGTTCCATACATCGTCAATCAGCGCAACGGCGTAAGCATATACTTTGGAGGGAGGGGTTATAATTATTTTGGAGAATTGTCACTTTTTGAGGATTAAGCTACGACTTGTATTTGGGGTGGGCGGCGTGGGATAGACTCTCCCCTCAGAAAAAGACCTTGAATTTGCTGTACGTGAAGCATCCAAACCCAATTTTCAATAAATTTAAATAATTATAATTACAATCTGTCAGAAAATACTTTGTAATAAGTCCTAATATATTTTGATAGTGATTTCAATCTGTTGCGTCCCACCAAGGCGATCCGAGTTCGATCCCCGATGGGGTCGTTCCTCTGATTTTCGTATGTGGGAATCGTGCCGGACGATGCCGCTGGCCGGCAGGTTTTCTCGGGGATCTCCCGTTTCCCCCGCCCATTCATTCCAGCGCTGCTCCATGCTCACCTCATGTCACCCTTCACCAGTGCTAAAGACCTCGATGTTAAGCGGTGACTATAAAAACTCTCACTCACTCATTCAATCTGTTGCGGGATCCATTTGCAATATATCTGGTGTAAATACTAGGGAAATTATCGGATAAAATTATCTGACTCAAATCATAAATATTTGCAAAATTCTTTTCCGATATTTTTTTATTGAGGTGAAAATAATTTGTTGAGGGTTTACAGTAGTAAAAAAAAAAAAACAAGAAATAAAAATAATTGTACCATGTCAAAAATTAAGTTTTAAATTTGATGCAATTCGGACTAGGTAAGAAACTCATGTACTTCAATAATACCATCATACTGTACAGAAGCAAGATGTATAAGTAATTCGTAAGGTCTAATCGTACATCATGTTTTAGGGCAGCACTCCATCTATCATTATACTGTTACTTTTGAAAAATTTACTTGCGATAATTGAATAGATTATTCGCATTCAATAAACATTATGAACTATCAAGAATCTCGTATCCGGATGAGACACATACGAGCTTTCGAAAAGTGTTTTCGTTCATGATGTAATGAGATTAGTGTGTAATCTCTGAACAGTATCATTTGTATAGGCCTTCTGAATTCATCAGATGCAGTTAACTAATGCAGACTCTGGTAGTTCATACTGAACTGCAGTTCAGCAAAGAAGGCCAGTGAAATCGAAAGGAAGATATGCCAATAATAAAAGAGTGTCTATTTTTGTATTAATATTCCAGTTATGCAGCATTGTGTGTGTTACGGGCATGGTTAGTGCAAGATTGGCATATGCTGTCTAGTTTAATTGAATGCTTACTTGCTAATACAATAATGGAAACGAATTGAATAACACTTAGCGAACATCGCCCATTCGAAACTGGTTTCACAACCCAAACTGTTCGCGTATAGAAGTCACTTTTATCGGAAGGGAAGGACCATGAGTCCCCTTCACTGGTTTACAGCCTCCCAACTGAGTACAATTAACGTTCGCTTCAATATGTGTAATGACGGGCAACAGTTGAACAATTAGGTAATTGACTTTGAGTGTGACTGCGCAGCAGAATTACAAGACAGTAGCTAAACATTTCGCAGAATTGAATCTCGTGAAGGGTGTGAGGCCCCAATGATGACGGAGTTGATGGGAGATGGAGAGATCCCACAACCTTCTAGAACCAACAATGCCACCGCACAAGCTTTCCGTCCAAATACTTTTTTTTTGTGTGGTACTGGTGCTGCCACATCTGAACCCTGGAGCGAGCAAGGAATGAGATTTACACGTTTAATTAAATTCTGCCTCAGTACCTGCTGAAACTACACATTTGCTAGTTCTGACTATTTTTTGTTCATCTCGATGCGACCCACGTTGGTATCGTATCTTAAACTGTTTTTTATTATCATGAAAGCTATTCTTCTTCCTTTGAGTACTCGGTCCAGATGCTGGTTGGAACCACAGGGGTAAGTAACATCTGAAGCTGGACTAGGCGAGGGTAAAACTGCGATGGCCCGTCATTGTCTGTCGCAGTATGTATATAAGGGGACAACACAATACCCAGTTCTGAACCCGGGGAGAAAACGTTCCTTTTTCCTCCTAGTTGGGAATCGAACCCAGGACACTTGGACCACCAATCAGGAACACTGACCACTGACCCAAGTGGTCGGACTGAAAACTATTAACATGTATTTTCTCTTTAAAAGTTAACTTTTTATTCCTGAAGCAATATTTTCCTCATATCTATGCAAAAAGTGGTTTATCATAAATTGTTAGTTTAAAGGGTGACAGAATATAATTTAAAATATAAATCCCCATACTTGCTAACGCTGAGGCTCCCACGTAGGCAGCACCGAAGTTTTCAGTGCTAATCAGGGATGAAACAGCTCCGGAATGAAGGAGGCAGGGAAAACAGGAGTTCCCGGAAAAACCCGCTGGCCTACAGCGTCGTCCGGCGCGATCCCTATATGCAAATCCAGGGTCGACCCCGCCGGAAATCGAACCCGAGTCGCCTTCGCGGGAGGCGGTCGCTCTAACCGTAGCGCCTGCCCCGTCCCCTTGTATACACAACGTATACGTCAAGTAATATGGTATTTTGTTTTGTATGTAGATAAACAATTTTAATTTTTTTGTATGGTCTAGATCTCAGAAAATACTAAACAAATATATTTTTTTAAATCTTGTTTTTTTTTTTTTCAATGCCGTTTTCTATTTCTTGATAAAGTACAAATTTAAAACTTAAATTTCAATGCCGGATTTCTCCTTACGATTTTAACATGGATTAAAGTTTCATTACAAAAGTGTCATCATTTTCCAAATAGATTAACATTCTGAAACATTTCTGGTGATTTCCCGAAAATGAACTTGCAATAATTACTCTCTTAGAGGACGAGTATCTTATACAATACACAATCGAATGTAGTCTGCATAATTGTTGTCATAATTGCTTTATTCTATGCTAATAGAAGTTAATTTGCAGCAGTCAAGCCGTAAGAACTTTCTTTGCATTTATTACAATTATGTTTTAAATTGGATAAGTGTTGTAATTTCACATGTTACAACATAGGCGATGTTGTAAGAGAGGTACATACCTGTCGGTAAACTTCGCTGTTCACAGTCACACGAAGCAGAGAACTGACACGAGTGACTTTAAAATACGTATCGCGTTGTGTGAGTCTTTGTTACGACCTGGACAGGTCAGGGATATGCCATTTATCTTCCTTCATAACTTGAAGCAGGCTGTATAATTACTTAGCGTGTACGTGTAGATGTGTTTCGTTAAGTTAAATGTCAGACCAACATTTCTCACTGAATCAGTTCGTTGAACTGCGTAGTTGTGTAACAGCATTATTCAAGAAGTGGCGCAATAAACATTTCTTAAGCTTCCAAGGAGGCAACTTAACTGGTAGTATTTATTGTGTCCGAATCCAGGATGCGTGGAAGCCCTATACCGCCTATCTGAAATTATAGTGACACAGAAGTCAGGATACGTGGGAGCCCTATTCTGTCTACCGTAAATTAGTGACACAGAAGCCAGGATGCGTGGAAGCCCTATACCGCCTACCTGAAATTGACACAAAGCAGGATTCTGGAAGCACTAAACTGTCTATCTGAAATTAAGGACACAGAAGCCAGGATGCCGGGAAACCTACTTAAATTACTAACACAGAAGCCAGGAGGCGTGGAAGCACTATGCCGCCTACCTGAAGTTAGTGGCGTATAAGCCAGGATGCCTGGAATCACTGTTCTGCCTACCTGAAATTAGTGACACAGAAGCCAGGATGCGTGGAAGCCCTATATCGCCTGCCTGAAATTGTAATGTTGCAGAAGCCAGTGTACTTGGAAGCACTGTACTGCCTACCTGAAATTAGTGACACAGAATCTAGGTTGCGTGGAAGCCCTATACCGCATACCTGAAAAAATGACACAGAAGCCAGGATGCGTGAAAGTACTATACCACCTACCTGAAATTAATGACACAAAGCATGATGTGTGAAAGCATTAAAATGCCTACCTGAAATTAATGACACAGAAGTCAGGAGGCGTGGAAATACTATGCCGCCTACCTAAAATTAATAGCACAGAAGCCAGGATCCTTGGAAGTACTATACCGCCTACCTGAAAATAATGGCACAGAAACCAGGATGCATGGAAGCACTATGCCGCCTACCTGAAGTTAATGGCACAGAAGCCAGGATGCGTGGAAGCACTATGCCGCCT
>PNEQ01106249.1:83541-98012 GCA_003012365.1 Medauroidea extradentata
GTGGAAGCACTATACCGCCTATCTGAAGTTAATGGCACAGAAGCCAGGATGCGTGGAAGCACTATGCCGCCTATCTGAAGTTAATGGCACAGAAGCCAGGAAGTTCGGAAGCAATAAAATGCCTACCTGAAATTAATGACACAAGCCAGGAGGCGTGGAAGCACTATACCGCCAACCTGGAGATAATGGCGCAGATGCCCGGATGCGTGGAAGCACTGTACCATCTACCTAAAAAAAAAAAAAAACACAGAAGCCAAGATGCGTGGATGCACAATACCGCCTACCTGAAGTTAATGGCACAGAAACAATTGATCGCTAAGGACGGCGCAAATACGCGCATTAATTGCTGGATTACAGCTATTCGCCAAACTCTGAATAGCTTAGGTAAGCAGTGCTACTGCAAGACTTTAATGATGTTAGAATGGCAAATTTTTTTTCCTTTCTTTCAAGAGTTTTTCGTCGTATTGCGCAATAATCATTAATATGTCACAATAGTATCCACTGACTAAAGTGTTCCTAGAAGTGATAGCAGTTCCATGAAGACATTGCTCTGGTGTCGGACATTTCGTTCGCCACCAATAAGCGTTTAATGTTTTACTGCTTGTATTTTGGCCTTTATTATAACATTTGAAGCATAACCTCATGCAAACCCCTTAATGAATTCCCGTTAAATTTCTCTGTTGTGTCTTTGTATCTTTAATATTCATTGAAAGTTGCTCATGAACACTGTTTTAAAGCACAATGTTTGCATTTGTATTGCAATATATTCAAAATTGTAATGCTCATAATTGCCCTTATTAAGTTGAAAAAAAAATCGGTTGCTCCTTTTTTGTCTGTTTCGTATAACTTATGTAAAATTTGACAGCTACTTATGGGCAATACTTTTAATATTTTGTAACATTTGTCTCAATGCAAAATGTAACATAGATATCCATTTGATCATTTTACTGTAAATTTTGCCTTATATTGTGCCACATATCACAGCATATTAACAGTTATTGCCCATTATGTAGCTATGTGTCAAATTTTAACGAAATAGAGTATACAAATTTCCCATACTATTACTTGAGCAAATATCACCAAAACAATACACTGAAGACATAGAAAATAATTTTGAACTTGAATGCACATAATTGGTGAACATATAATTTTATTGGTGGTAAATTTGTAGAGCAGTTCAACGCACTGAAATAACCTACTTTCTTATGCATATATCTGAATCTTAAAATGCAATTATCAATTTTGGAGGGATTTCGAAACAGTGTTTCAAATACTTGTAGTGTTTTTTAACCGTGACGTGCCATATTCGTCAGAAGTGTTATTTATTTTTATTTTTTAACACCGTGGCTGCGTCCGTAATATTTTCGAAAGAAAATAGTTTTTTTTACACGGCAACGCATTTTCAGCGTGTACCGTGTAGCATGTGTAAGCATGCGTATTCAGCCTCCTAGTCGTAGTTTTAGGCGCAAATTCGCTGTACTGGTGTGCAATCTTTGCTTCGAGGTCGTCCATCTATGTTTAGAGACAGGACGTTTCGGCGAAGAGATTTTTGCCTTACTTTGTTTCAGTGCCTTACGTGCACACATGCAGGTCTGCATGGTGGTCAGCGATTGGATGTTTTAACTCCAAGCGTCTTTGGCTTCTATCCGCAGCCCATCACTAGCTTGTGGCGTCCCAGTTAACCTTGCTCTGATTGGCACAGCCTGTGAGTGACGCCTCTGCACAAGACCACACTGCCAATAACCAAAAAGGAAAGCTGAGGATGTGCGCGTAAGGCATTGAAACGAAGTAGTGCAAAAATATTTTCACGAAAACTTCCGATCTCTATCTATGAGAAATTTAGTGGTGGCTAATCATGACATAACTAAATTAATATAAAAGATAAAAGTGTTCTGTTCATGTCTATAACTTTACAAACATCAGCACCGGAATATTAATACCTGAACTTCCAAACAAAAACTCGTTTTGTCATATTCCAGAAGGGGCCTTCTTACGACCATTTGAAATTTGTTACAGCTAGTTTCTATTAATAGAGCCACGGTTTTATGGCGAAAGGATTTTTGCAACATTTGGTTTCAATGCGTTGTGTGCACTTCTGCAGGTCTGCTACATCGTCTGTGATTGGATGATTTATCATCACTTGCCTTGGCAAATGACAGACGTACGGAGTCACAATAATCTTATTCTGATTGGTGCAGTCAAATTAGAAATGTGTCTGAACAAAGACACGCTGCCAATAACCATGAAGCAAAACTGCTAATGTGTACGTGAGACACTGAAACAAAGTGCGGCAAAAATCTATGTTTATATATTCAAGGCAGTTTTAAGAATCATCAGTTTTGGGTCTCTCAAAATGGTTAGTAACTATATAATTCACAGACCGCTGTATTGGTGAAATGCAAACCAGATTTGTAAAACAAAAACATGAAGACATGCGTTGACTTTATTCGATACTGCCACAAATAAAAGTATATGGTCATATATTACCGTCGTAAGAAATGTAATAATAGTAAAGCTCTAAATCGACTGTTGGCTAGCATTCTCGTAGAGATGATACTAAATTGCATATAGCAGCACCTCCAATGCTTCACTGATTTAAACTATTTAGGGAGCCTCTTTAATGAGGTAATCTTATTCTGTAGTATTCATGACAAATAATTCACTGTCAGAACTGACACATACAAGCATTGTTACTGATGATACGCAGATAATTCATTATTCTCAATACGAGTCTGTGTTGATAGTCAAGAATGTTTCTCACAGTGATTTGTCATATCCTACTTTTTTTTAAAACGATCAGCCACGAGCACAAAAAAAAACCTGCTGGTCTTAATTACGTAGCTGTAACGTTATCGCGGCCGTAAACAACCGAGAGCCGTTCACAGCAGGGAGGGAGGGCTTAATTTGTTGATGCATGCCTCACCCTTGCCGGGACCGATAGCTTGGTGACAAGAGCAGGGTAGCTTATCTGGTGCTGGAGGGAGGGGGTGTATATCCCGCATCTCCTGCTGTTGTGTCGGCGAAGCTATGGGAGGGGAGGGGAGATGGCATCCCGGCCGCACGATCCGCGAGGGGGTGATCTAGTGGCGGGGGCGCGCTACCCTGTGATAAGGGGGTGGCGCCCAGACTTGGAGGGCGATCAACCCCTAGTGGGGTGGTAGGTGTATGTGGGGCAACCTAGACACACCAGCCGGTCTGGCAACAACCCTCTAGCACCGGCTGTGCTTCGTCCGCGGCTAATTGACCACTTTTATCGTCCCCTGATTAAGGTCCCCGTCTGACTGGCGCCTCGGAGGTCCAGTAGCGTACACGTGGCCCAGAAGTGGCTGAATATTTTGGAGAAGCCTTCACAAATCATGTAAAATATTTCACGTCCAGTGACTAGTTTCGTGTTATCGTTTCTGATTTAACACTTCGCCTGCCACAGCCTTGCTATTAACATTTTTTTTTCAAAGGTACTTTATAATTATATTTTTGGCGTAGAAACACAATACAAAATCTAATTAAAAAGTTAAAATTATTTTCAAATTTATTTCGTAGTAACAATTTAAATTATTCCATATTATTAACATTTTAATGTGAGCCATCAGTGGTTGACGTGGATTACACATCGTACATATTTATAGGTCACGAGAGCCACATGTGTCATTGTATAAAAGTGTTTGTATAGATATTGCATTCTGATCTGTCTGTGGTCTCTTTTTCAAAGGGATGGATTTTGTTAACAGTCACTTTTACATGAAACTATGGACAACAATAAAAATACACACTGCAGGCCTACAAGTAATCATCACTAAAATATTCAATACACAAATGCTCGTCACAAAAAGAAAAAACTAAGTTTTTTGGCGCGTGAAGTTGGTGTGAAAGAAATTGTGAAGTCAATTATATTTGTGTAATTATGTGGTTAATATTAAGTGTCGCCGATTAAAGTTGCGTTCAAGAAAGTCACAGATGAAATAATTGAATGTCACGTGAGATCAACTGTCTCTATTAGTGTCCATGCGTTTCCTGGCTCTGTAAACGTGAAATATGTGCACGAAGTTGGTGGGCTTTTTTATTGTTGTTATTTATTTAGTTTATTCACCCCAGTACGATGTGAATATTTCCGCTGCATTTGAATACGTTTGACAAGACTAATGTCTGGCTATCTATGCGTCTGTATCTTCGTAGCTCCGAAACGGATTAACCTATTTTAATTATTTTTTTATTGAGAGCTAGTTTAATCGGGAGGGTTCTTAGTTGTATTTGATAGAAATCTGTCCTGTTGTTTAAAAGTTTCGAACTAGTTTTCGAATTAAGAGTGAAAATTTCATAGACATAAAAATTAATATTTAGTAATTTGTTTGATTTGATATTTACAATAGCTACAGAGGTATTAAAGTTTAATTTAAAAAGCTACAAATAAAACCTAAACTAAATTTTAAAAATTTTCCGACGATCCCTTTAAAAGTGTAGGCCTATTATACACTTTCAAATTATTGTTGATAGTTAAGTGCATCAGGGGACCGCTAGGTATACCAAATACTGAATTTAAATGCGCAAAAATGAAAAAATAAGTCATTCCAACAAAACTTACGTTCGTTACATGTGTATACGTGAAAATTCTGAAAGATACTACCAAATATATACTTGTATTTAAATTTAATTTGTGGGTTTTATAAGTAATTTAGTGGATATGTTCTTGTCATCTTGTTCTGTTCGGTTTCTGTTTTGCTAATTTTAACGACGAATTTTATTAACTTAGCGGACCCTCGACTTCTTAAAGTGCCAACAATAAATTTAAAAAAATAAACTGAAAACATTTCTGTAAGAGATCGTTTTATATGTAGGGCCTAAGAGGATTTTTTTTTATTTAAGTTGTACCGGCATCTAACGTTCTCAATTCGTAGCAGCTGAAATCGTTTTCTTCGCGCATCATAACACTATAGTTAGAGGCGATGGTTTATGGCGGGAAAACTTGACTGTTTGCTGGATTTCAACACACGTTCAGCTTACCAGAAGATTACTGGCTTTAACTTGTGCTTGGAGCTGTTACCCTATTTGACTGAGCCAATAAGAATCCAGCTACGGCAATATTTCATGCTTATTATTTGTCTGCAGACGGCTACATTGTGTCAGGAGTATATCACCGAATCATATATATTGCAAGAAACTACAGCGTTTTCAAGGCTATGTTGGCACAAATTCTTTTCACTATATATAGAGCCCCGGAAATTTCGCGAATTCAACTGAGGAGAGGTTGGATTTCTAAGTCATGTACATGTTGGAAACTATTTTGATCGGGTCATTGTTTAATGAACGTGACCTTGCGGACTCCGAACCAATGGCGGACATGCGTAAAAACGCTCACTGACTCCTGCGCTACATCGTCAAATGTTCAAATGCTCACTCAATGGAGCAGCAGCCAATGAACAAATATAGCTGAGGACAGTGCACACAGGACTGTGGAATGTAGCCTTCTGGGCGTTGAACCCGCGAAATATCCGGGCCTCTAACTATATACCGTCGTCTTTAACTCTAGTCGACGTAAGTTCTTAGGCCTGTTCGCTGTTGTGCCCGTGGCTAGTTCGAACGACGAGTGTTACGCAGAGCGTCAATCAAAAATTAGTTTATTAAAAAATTTTTCACGGGTCTATACCACGGTGTTTGTTTGCAAATAAACTTTTAAAATCGTGAAATACCAAACGGTGGGCGTCTTTTCGAGAAAATATTTTTGTGACATCGTTTTGTAATGCCTTACATGCACCTCTGAGGTTCTGCATGTTCAAAATTATTGACTATGTAACTCTGAGCGTCTTGTGGGTCATACCCACATCACAATTGTCGAGATAATTATTTAGTCGTGTTTTCCCTTCTCTGGACCGAGTAAACTGCGAAGGGTAAACAAGAATATTCAACGTCGGCAGTTACCAACGAGGGTAGGGCAAATCAAAAAAAAGTTTACGTTTCCCTTACCTTGATTATGCACAGAATAGCTAATGCATCGGTAACGGTACCCTCCTGGCTGCTGGTTTATCGATTAGATGCTCGTAAATTATGGAAGAGATCTTGTTGGGGAAGGGTATCGGACTACCGCCATAGCCTGAGTGATGAAGGCTATTGAAGACACACGGGGCAGAATGTTGTTCTGCACATCCGTAATTTACCTGCCATATTTGAAAAGGGGGTAGTAAATATCATTATGTTGTACATAAACGCGTATTTACTTGTTTTCGATTTCGAACATAACACTGTTTCACAGTGGCGGCTCGTGGGTTGTTGCCAGGTAGGGCTGCAGTTGCCAAGAGCTGTACAGAGTTGTGCGCTGGTTGACTCTACAGCCACTGACACGCTGATGTGCAGGTGCCCCTTACTACTGAGTGATCACAACAGATCTAGTAGCCGGCAAATATTTCATTGTCGTTGGTCTACGGCGCGTTTATCAAGAGTGTACAGTTCCGACTATCTGCAGCCCCACCTGGCAACAACCCGCGAGCCGCCACTGCTGTTTCCCCAGTTTTAATGTTTTTTTTTTTTTCGGTAAGTTTTTGTGATGACCTTCCATACCTAATACAGGTGAAACTTACCATGTATCGTGATATACCGTAATGTCGTGTTAAATAACTCTGGGAGGGATGTGTTCATCGTGTTCACTGGGTCACCAACAGAGTGCAGGCAAGTGCTGTTTCAGTAATAAGTGAGCAATGTATCAAAAATAAGATCACAATTAAAATGTTTGACATAGCAATGATACTGATGTTCGAAGCATTAGTGTCACTAAACACGGTACTATTGTTTTTCCCTCGGCTGTTAACGAATCAAATAAAAGAATATCACGTAGTTGCATTTACGTTGGAAGTCGTCCTCCCGATAAGCGAAGTGAGTTAGGCTTCTTATTAGAAAGGATAATTTAACCGCGCAAGTGCTTGTAAGTTTGATGACATGCAGGCATGTTCTTTTTTGTCCGCGTAAGCTGTACAAGTGTCATGTATAATGTTTTTTTTTATTTCTGACGCACGAACGTAGAGATAGGGAAGGAGACGTTCTTCCGCAGCTTTGCCACTGTCTTCTCAGCCCCCCCCCCCTTTTTTTTTTTTTTTTTCCACTTTTCGTCTTTTTCCACGCGGAAAATATTAAATAACATTATAAACATCACTTTTATGCATTTTCTCACGATTCAAACCAACACGAACCGCACGAAACTTGTTCAATTAATGGTTCAATAACCGACACAACTGTTTACTACGTAATATGAGTTGAAATGTAATATAGGAAAACGGCCTTTGCTATAAATTGTTCTCTTCCTAAAAGTGCGTCGTGTATGATAACACAGAGACTGATTTCGTTACGTACAAATTTATATTGGGTGTACTGAAAAATAAAGCCCTTTACCATAGCCTTGCTGCAGCGGCTGTAAGCTGTTTGCGCGAAATGCATCTTGGTACAATTACATAGTTTAACCTGAGACACTGGAAAATCGCTAGATAAGTTTACTGTTGGTTCCAGTTTTCTTATGATGAACAACACTGAAAGTTTTGTGTTGATATTAGCTATCGTTTGAGAAGTGCGAAATTCACGTTTTATAGCAGTAGACTAGATTCAAAATGGATATAGGCGTATTTCGTTGACCGACATTTCGTGACCTGCCGGGGAGAATGCATCCACGGATGAGGCGCCAGTCTTCTGTAAAGTGACAAACGTAAATGACAACACATAATAGCTAGGTACGGTGATTTACAGAGACCTGAAAAATTCGCGTTTTCTTTTAGGCGCAAGCTAGAGTTCCAGCAACTATAGGCCTGTATCATTTTCATAATTGGCCGTTGACTTACTCGACGATTCCTGGAAGTAGCTGAGCCAATAATAATAAGACTGTAATGGAATACATGCCCATTTAACCGTGTATTTTTCAGGGCTCTAGTGATTCATCAAGGTAAAAGTTGATTGTTTACTACGCTTGAATGTAATGTGTACATTTCTGACACTTTTCTGTCGTTACTGGCGAGTCTCTATTTGACTGTGCCACCAGGAACAAGGTTACTGCGACGCCACACGTATGTGATTTGCTGGTAGAACACCAGACGCTGTGAGTTATAAACATACAATCACTGAACAACAAGCTGAGCTACACGTGTCCACGTAAGACATTGAAGCAAGTTGGGGCATAATTCTCGCCACCAAAATACACTAGCTCTTCTTATAACCATCGGTCAGTCGTACACGCTACACAAATTTTGAGAACACGCTGATATAAAAGATTCTCGCTATTTTCTACTAACTCTAGTATTGGCTTGTGGCCAGTGGAATCAATGGAATCTGGTATGTACAGGAAAGTAAAACCTAGCCTGTCACCAAACAACCACGTGAATATTGCCAGTTCCTAGATATCGTCTATTTGAAGGATTGTGACGTTTAAACTACCCCATACCTGAACAGATTTATCAGAGAACGTGTGTGATTTGTGCCAAAGCTGTTCACACTTGTCACGAATGGTTATAGATGGTTGGGAATAAAGTGAACACTCAAAAAAGTCCTGTTAAAGTTCTATTTCCAGATAATTCGTATCTTTCCGCTCTTAACGGCTGACGAAGGGACATGTCTAACCTCTGTGGACACGTCACTTAATGTTTGCGCTTGTAAGATTAATTGTGCAGTCAGTATGAATCGATACTGTTCAATGGGAAATTTTATTGATTGTATTAAATACAGTTACGTCGATTTCGGTTGATTTTGATTATGTATTTTTGAATTTAAGTGGGAAAACACACGGAACTGTATTGCGTAATATCGCTGCCAACTATACAGGCAGTAAGGTAATTATAGTTGATGTTGAATTATATGCAGTAACGACAAGTGATATTTTTCAAAGATTAAATTCTTAGTTTTCACATCCAATAATATTAGGATAAATATATTCAACTTTATCGGAGACTGTGTTGACTAAAATATTTTCGCAATCTTTCAGTGCATGAACATTTCGCAGAAAGAAGTTTGCCTCAGTTTGCTTCAGTTCATTGTGTGCACGTGTGCAACTTTGCCTCGTTGTTAACTGGCAGACTGTCTTACGTCACATATTTGACTGTACCAATCATAACAAGGTTGCTGCGACACCACACGTCTGTGATTTGCGGGCAGAACACAAAGGCGCTGTGAGTTAAATACAGCCAATAACTGAACAACAAGCAGAACTGTATATGAACTAATAAAGCATTGAAACAAGTTTGCGCAAAATAATTTCCATCAAAATTCTGTGGCTTTGTATGTCTTGCTGTAAAATGTACATTACCCAAACGTATTTTTGTCTTCTACTGTAATGATTTTATCTCTGAATACATCAGCAATATTTACAGTGTGTAAATCATGATCTAGTAAATTTATGGACAGTATCCTCAAGTTTTGCCTAGTGGAATGAAGCCATTTTATAATTGTACAGTGGAAATTTTAAGTGATCTAACTGCCCAAAAATAGATTTTCAGGAAAAAAACAGCACTAAAAGCGTACGTGTGCAAATGAGATGTGCGATCTTTCAAAGCTCACAAAAAATATTAGGAAAATAATTTGGGCATAGCTTTCTCCCATATCGTAGGCTCTTGACACACTGTTTACTTTGAGGTAAGAAACTCAATTTGGTCTCGTTTGGCACTTGGATCAATTAGAACTGACACTCTGTAATGGCTGACTTATTTGACCGCCGTGTTGGCAGTGCATGTTATGAACGCTTTGTGTGTTTTGTTCGCAGGCGGTGGTGACATACTCGTCCACTTACGTCCTCGTCGCGCTCAGCATTGACCGCTACGACGCCATCACCCACCCCATGAACTTCACCGGAAGTTGTGAGTACCGACAGATAAAAGACGATCGCTCCCCGGTTGGCGTTTCCCTTCTTGGACTCCTAAGAGCCTCTCCTCTTATCTTCTGGATTCTGTTCGAGATGACCGCCATCTTATCTTCACGACCAGTTATGTTTCCCGGTCACTCGTACTTAGCCCACGATATATACTCAAGCGAAAATATACCAAGTTAGATGGTGACACTAAAAATATTACTGAAAACTATGTCTGCTTTCCATAGCATTTTTTTAAGGTTTTAAAGAGAACGAAAAAAAGGGAAATCGTAGAATTTTACCATTATTTTTGTCTGATACACTCCTGTTGGAACATTTACGCAGATTAGTATTTATACTTTTATCTTTGTGCATTAAAACGTCACTCCCGTTACATATTTGCTCACGAATTGTACAAAATCTGCTATTAAGTATTGCAGGTTTTAGAATTTTCTGTGCTGAATTTTTGTTACCATAAGAATTCAATAGTTTTCATAGTGTTGATAAACTGTCCACGCCTTCTTAAGGACATTGCTGAATTTACAACAGAAACATTGTTGAACTGCAACTGCATTCATTGGGCATTTTTGTCGATTATGAATATTTATTCACACTTTCAGAACTTGCACTTCATAACACGTGTTTGTTATATCGTAATTACTGAAGATGAGAATGAAAATTAATTCTTTAATTAATGACTTGCAGTACTCACATTACTGATTTTACCTACCAGTAGTTGCCTAAACTGAAATAATGTTTTGGAAAAAAATTTAGTTTTTGATACATTATTTTAAAATTATTTTACAGTGTCTACTAAAAAAATCAATTTTATTCCATGTACCATAAGACATAATTAGAACCAAGCTTTCTTAACAAGTACGAATAATAACCACACTAACTTTAATGATTTCCTTTTTGCTGTTGTCGTAAAAATTTGTTCTGAATTTAATTAGAAATATTATGATTTGAAAATATAAAATAACTCATTACGCAACTTAAAATATGTTGATAAATTGAATGTGCTCTGCACTCCAACATTGAAAATAAAATACACAGCAAGAACCAATCCCGTTATAGTCTGTTCACTGTAAATTGAGCACTCTCCAACACTTAACAGCATCCAAAAACTGTATTTTATTGGAGCTAAAGATGCCAAGTTTTGAGAGTGGTGAAACGTTTACACTGGTTTTAGTTTCATGGAAGTTTAAGTAGAGTTCTTTTTTATCGTGAATTAAGGTGAAATCCATTCATTGAGTAGAGCACGCGTCATCTGAGTTGGTGCTTGGTAGCTGCAGAGATGATAGGGACACTAAGAAGTCCAGATGCAGTCCACTGCACATATGAGGAGCTTACTTTCAAAACCAGACATGTCTTA
Organism: Medauroidea extradentata; assembly: GCA_003012365.1. NCBI lineage: Eukaryota > Metazoa > Arthropoda > Insecta > Phasmatodea > Phasmatidae > Medauroidea > Medauroidea extradentata. The sequence continues at coordinate 94,722 of PNEQ01106249.1, forward strand.
TAGAGGCGAGTTGCCGTAGAGAAGACTGCATGCTAGTTCATTGGCTTGCGCCTAAAGGCTAGGGTGAGGTGTGATGTGTAGAGGCACGATTATTTCGGGTATTCATCTTATAGCAGCCTAGACTTCTCAGTCCCATACACGAACAAGGCATTGTCGATTGTTCATTGGCTTCTAACCGTGCATGTGGATACCACGTGATTTCACCACGTGTTATTTCCTTATGTATTACTGGTTTGCAGTCGTCAAATGTGCATCAAAACAACTGTTGTCCGATCACAGTGATGACAGAGAAGTATACGTTGTTGACAGTCAACCTGGCCTAGAATCAATACGTGAAATAATCGTGCCTCTAATGATGGGCGTGCTATGTCGTCCTTACTACTTCCGCACTTCTAGGCCTCGAACGCATAAAATACGGTCACTCAGGCGGCCACCTTAAGAGTGCGTGGCACATAAATAAACGCTGAAATCAATTGATTTCTACGCTTTTTTTCGAACCCAATATGGATAAAATACTCTATGACAATCCTAGATAATGGTATTAGCCAACTTTATGAGCAAATATTTATCCAGAATTACTAATTCGTTACGCGTGATCTCTTGCGCCGCAGTTAAGTACACGAGGTTCCAGCGTCAGAGATTGTGGCTCAGAAGTTCGTAACATTGGAAACAATTTTGTTTAAAACGTTAGCTAAAACTATTGTCTAGGATTGCTATTGCTTAATTTTCGCAAATTGGCTTCAAGAAACCTACAGCTACGCTTTTAGCGTTGAATTATGTACCACGCCCTCTTAAGGGCATGGGTCCGAGATTCTTCGCATTTAACGACAATTATTTTTTAAAACATAAATGGGAGCCGACATCGTAAAATCGCTTCGTAAATGTGTTATGGCTGATTTAAACTGCAGACTCTAATTTTGTTAATTCAGAAGACTGCAAAATAGTTGCCAATTAGTTAATTAACGAAATTTCCTTTTAATTGATAAATTAGCTATACTCGTCATACAGTTTGTCTCAAAAAACTACATTGCATAGTAAAACCTATTCGCAAAAAAGTTACGAATCAATTTTACGATATCGTCTCTCATATGAATTTTAAAAAATAATTCTCTCGAAAGCCGAGAAACTCGGGCCCAAGCCCTTAAGTCTTACCTATACCTACTTCCCTTATTTAACAACATGTGTTCACTCGTGTCAGTTCAGTTTTAGGCCTACTTAAAATTGTGCAGTTTAAATCAATGTTTTAATACATAGCGACCCAAACTTCTTTCAGAAGAAGCCAGATAAAGTTATGTTGGATTACAAAGTTACAGAGCTATACGTATGGCTGAAGTTTGGCTTTCCACCAGATAGACGTATGTAGTTCTTCACTCTTAGCGTCAGAGCTTTGAAATCCAAAGTTTTGAAGAGTTAACAGATTTTTGTCCCTATAATTATTCTTGTTTTGGAACAAGTCGTGGCTACCCCGAATCCTTTGCAACATTTTGGCAAGGATATGCGTATAAATAAAAAGTTTGTTCGGTAGGCAGGTACGTTATTAATGGCGACCACTCCGAAATTTACAAGTGCACTGAAATCTTTACCGATATTTGAACCAAACTCAAAACATGTATGATCTCAGTTCCCTGCAGACTTCTCGCAACGAGGTGCATTCGGGACATATATCACGAATTCTACGATAGTCAGTCTTTCTCGACGCTTGTAAGCCGTACGTTTGAGCTGTGATGGTGTAATGGTCAGGTATTTAGCCTCCTACCATGGCGATCCAGGCTCGACAACCGACGGAGTCGCTCCTTGTGTTCGCAAATGGGTAACGTGGCAGACACTGTTGGTCGCCTAGTTTTCGCGGCGTACTCCCGCCCCCTCCACCCATGCATTCTGCCGTTTCTTCTTACTGACCTCATGTCATCATCAGCTGACCTCTTGCGAGCAAGAATAGTGATATGCTTGTTAAATTATATTCGGCGTGGTTCGCTATACTTGTCGAACCTACATACCGTCTCTACTTTCCGGTTCGTCTCGTTGTGGTTCACATTCCTATAGGATCGCTTAGGACGGTTATTAAATACCCTGATAACTATGAAAAAAAAACAGTTTTTATGATCAAAACCACACGATAACGTACACTGTAAAACATTTTTGTACGTGTAATTATGGGATACGATGATAGTTAGTGTAGTTTTACACAAATTATCTTACTGATCCAAAAATGTGTACAGATCTTTGAAGAAAAAGCACAAATGTATAGATAAATTTACTAGAAATTTTATGTAAAATTACTATTTTTAATTCACGTGCATAAATACACTGCTGCATGTAAATTTTGTTTTATTACCACACTGTTTTTTGCACAATGACATTGTTTTCATTTATAGGTGATTCGGAATAAAGTGTCACTCAAAAAAGCCCTGATTAATTTCTATTTTCTACCAGTTTATATCTTTCCGCTGTATGTAAACATCAACATTGCCACGTGCTTTTATTTACATAGGCTTGTACAATGTTTACATTTACGTTACACTGCTCGGATAAATTTTAGCTACAATATTATGTACTTGTTAAATGCATGGGTGTCGAATATATGCTATACTCAGTAGTAATCTTAGTTATAAACACCTGCGAGTAAACGTCTTATAACACCGATTTCTCTGCGTCTACTCTAACGGCGCTATTACCGTTACGAATCTCGTAAATGCATGCACAGTATATTCGAACTTTTAAATTAAAACCGCCACTAAAAACACACACGACACACGCAATCAAGAATTCAAGTTCCGTTCAGCATACTGCAATGAACTACGACGACGCACGTAAAGAGAAACAATAAATAACGTATTTTCTTAATGTGTGAAACAGGGGGAAAAATGCTGTTTCTATTTCCAGATACTGAGGCTGACGATCATAAAACATTACTAATGACTTCACATAATTTTGCAATGATATTCATAAACAGTCACTTCTAATACTTTCATATGTGTTTATCAGAAACCGATATTCATTACATAACGGACAAACAAACTGAATGACGCAATTCGTTTCCAAGCGGCGAAAACCTAACTCTGATGCCATCTGTCGGTGAAATTTTATACTACCTCTGTGGCGCGAAGAGTTAGCGGCATGTGCCAACGATAATCGACTCGGTTGCGTCGCTTTGTTCTGCCGCTAATTAAATAAATTTATACAGTCAGTAGGTATGTCAGTAAGAACTTAAATAAATATTTTTAAGTATATTAAATACAGAGAGGTCGTTTGCATTTGATGTTGTTTCACTACTGCTGTATTCAAATAAGA
>PNEQ01106250.1:6351-18035 GCA_003012365.1 Medauroidea extradentata
TCTCTCTCTCTCTCTCTCTCTCTCTCTCTCTCTCTCTCTCTCTCTCTCTCTCTCTCTCTCTCTCTCTCTCTCTGTGGTAGCACAATGCCTTCTCTTCGCCCCTCTTGCTCTTGCAGATGACACTCAGCCTAGGTTGCTCATGTAGTGCTCTCTATTGACGTATTGCACCCTCCAAGGCAAAGCTAGCTATCTTGGGGAAGGAGTTTCAATGAAAACATGGTGGTAACTACTGCTCGTTTACAGTTTGGCAAAAATGTGACGCATTGCATTCGCGCCCGCTGTATTTACCTTTTACGTTCAGCCATAGTTTTGCTTATCCCTTTTTATTCAGTTAGGATAGGAAGTTTTTCACCATTCTAACCGCTTGATGCCTTAACTTGTGTTTTCACTTGTGTTTGCATACTCGGTAACGTATTTTGTAAACAAACATCGGCCATACACAGCCAACCATGAACCTATGTATTTGATCTTTTCTTAAATATTGTATTGTGTATTATCAAACCCTTTGTAAATAATGTTTTGCATTTATTTATGTTAGTTTATTCCTTTCACGGCATGAAGTGGAGTAACGGGGAGATTTTGTATTTGTATTGTTTTGTAGCACAGTAGTTTTGACGCAAGGGAGAGTGTGAAGTTGGCACACTTGTAGCAGCAGACAGCCTCTAGTTCTCATCGGCCATTTTGCGCCTCCACCTAATGGTACTTTAAGTCCTTCTGGCAAGTATAAAAGGGGAGCATCGTGCCTAGTTCTTCAGTCTTCAGGGAACCAGCCTAGCTCTGAGTCTCCCGACACTTGTTTCTTACCTTCCTTCCAAAGCTGGTGGTCGTCCGAAAGGTTCCACCATGCTTACCTGAACCTAGAAACCTGCTTCCTACCGTGCGCTGGGGTCGTTTCTGCAAGGCCTCACACAAGACAGCCCGTTGCAGAGAGTCGTTCCGCAAGGTGCTCACTGTATTACCTTTCCTTTGGTTCACCTGATGGTGTTACCTACCTCTACCCAAAACTTCTATTTACAATTATCTTACACTGAGTGTCGGTTGCTGAGAGCAAAGCCATGCCTCTAGCCCGCGCACGATTTAACTCAATGAGCACAAGAATAGTGCCAGAAACAGTCAGTCAGTAGTGTGTGCCATATTTTATTTAAAGACAGTAACACCAGTATGATATCAGTGGTTATCTAGGGACAGTCGGTCTTAATCTAAGGATGGAAATTTGTTATAGCCAGGACTAGTTCCGTCAGATACACGTGAAGAGAGGCTCAGTTCCTGCCCTCAGGCTAAGAAAGAGTTTGTGAATAATCACACCTGTGAAATTACTGTAAATAATCTTTTGAAACTAAATGTAATTAATGTTTTCTGTGAGGTGAACTGTAAATAATTTTTGCCAGTGAATGATTTTTGTGAAACCTGCTGTACCAGTGACTTATTATTCAATACAAATAGCATATCCGAAAAATTACTGTTTATTTCTTTCTCAATCAAAACACATGTCCATGTTAAGTAACAATAACTCAGTTTTATCAAAAGAGAGAGAGAGATAGCTAAACTACGAACCGCATAGAGTCGGAGACTACAGTATTGTAAAAAGGAACTTGATCTCAGTCGAGTTATCGTACCCGCGTCCCTCTTCCTGGATGCCGCATCTTCGCTGTCACAGTTGTGCGAGGAGTATAACGGAAAAGAGAATCAACCGGTAACCCCAGTCGTAACGGACCTATGAAAGATCTTGTGGGCTGTGCGACGCCTCACCCCGCCAGTAATAAACCCGATAAAGACACCGTCGAAACACCGAGCCAGACAAGTACAAAGGCTGCTCCAGGAGTGGCACCCTCCAGCGCGAGTGTCTGTCATGAAGCGGCACTTGCTCGACACCCTGTTTTAGGTGAGTATTATAACCTAATCATACTAAGTGAAATTTCTGTCCCTTCCAGAACGCCACGGCCATACCTGACCCACCAGGTGGCTATCACTCGTTACAGAGATTATAAGTCATGGTTCCAGCGTCTGTCAGGTAGCCTCCATAGTCTCATGCTCGCAGCCGGCAAATTACCTGACAGACCCACATATATTCAGTAACCCAAATAAGAAGCGACAAATGGGTATGTGTTGACGTTATTTAAAATAGGTAGGCACCAAAGAAGGGTTATACTCATTGCATAAAATCTGCAACACACAACAAAGTTAGACACTGGTCCACAAAGATAGAACGACACATTTCACACTAGTACGTACATTTACAATTGCAGCCCTTCGTCCCGTTCTCAGAGGTATCCCTCATGTCCATCGTCTTTGCATTTTGCAGGCTCGTATTGTTGCTGAATTTGAGAAACTTGCTAAACTGAAAACACATCTCTTGGTACACTAAAGAACAGAGTAGTATATACATGTATTTACTGGTTTTAGTGAACGTTGCTTCATCTGTAAAGAGAATATGTTCTAGAAAATATCTATGGTTCTGGCAATGCATCGGAACTGATCGAAAAATTTCCTCGGCATTGATGATCTCGGTGGTCAAGCTTCTGATGAAGAGATACATGAGAGGGATGGAATTTTTTCTTCGCAAAATATGAATAACGCTACTTTGACTTATTCCAGAGACACTCGCAACTTTTCTTGTGCTAGCTTATGGGTTGTATGCAACAGGTGCCAAAATATTTTTCTTAATTTGCCCCGCTCGTTACTGGCTTGGCCCATATCCTCTTCGTAGTATTCCAGTGTCCAATAACAATTTTCTACACATTCTCAAAATTGTCTTATATGTTGGACGTTGCCTGTCAGGATACCTTTGTGCGTTTCGCTCCACCGTTCTCATAGTGTTCCTGTTGCATTAGCCATACGAAAGTAACATATCAAGTTTCTCTTGGTGCGTTAAAGGCATTTTCGTCACCTGAGACGGCTGATGATACACTGCCAGTAGACTTACAGTATTATAGTAGCTGCAGTAGGATACATTCCCTCTGCCCCGTTTGACCAGTATCTCGGTGTCCATCAGTGTGGTACTACAAAATGCAGTTTTATGTATAAAAAATAAACGTAGCTTGCATGTTACATAGACAGAAGGCAAACACTTTTTTACATTGTGTTTGGCGATAAGCACTGGCCAGATTTTAAAAAGTGACATACCAATATACTCTTTCCCTTCCATCCCGTGATGTAAGCAGGAAAAATCACTTTAGTACCATTTTAAAATACAAAGTTAATATGAATATCTTGGAACCTAATACACTAACATTCTAATCCAACACATAATTTTGTGAGGACTTGATTGGGATTCATTAGGCTGCAAGCAGAATTATAATACCTTAAATGGTTTGGATGTAATTTCCAGTCAACAAGTTTGGTGACTCGTCCTGTATATATATTTTTTATTTATTTTTAACATGTGTCATATTTAGTACTAATATGTTTTACATGTGTGTGTTTTCCCTGAATTTTTATTTTGTTGATGTAAGATTTGTGCCCCTTGATAGCTAGTTCTTGGGTTCTCTGGTGCCCTAGTGTATTTTCTGTCCCTTTTGACTGTGTGGTCTCAGATCCCGCCTCCCCCTCTACTTAACTTCGAACTGGTGTCCATCTGGAGAAGAGGGGAGGTAGGGGAAATGCGAGTTGGATGGTGAGGAGAGGGACGGTCGGGGTGGGGGCAACGGAGTGTGGGGCGACGGGACTGGACGGAGAGAGAGATGTGGTTCAACGAGCGGCCGAGGCAGAAGGTCTAGGCGTTGGCATGGCCTAAGTATTCGGTACAAAGACCGTCGGTATTACTGAAGATGACGTTTTTCTATCGGGGATTGTCCCGTTTCCTGGCTGATAGAAGACTTCGCCGTCTCGGGAGAGGCGTGTCTGTTTGGATTGCAGTGACACATAAGGCTGGTTCACCTCAGAAACAAAAGGTGGTTGGTATCCTACCTGGGCGATGAGCAAGGTAAGAAGAAAAGATATATTTGCAGTGCTGCAGAGTAAGAAACTTTACGGCGATAGATATCCTTCACGGAAGTACATCGGACACATACATTTTTTTCGGAGCATTTAACCTTCGTCGTTTTCTTTCAGAGGCCTCCTACGCATTTTGTTTTTGAACTTAATTGAACTGTGAACTTTTCCATTTTACTTTGGGCGTACAGGGTAGTCCTGCTCTCTTTTTAATATACTGTAATATGTATGTAAGGTTTAGGCGATCGAACACTTGTATCGGTACGCTGTTGGTACTATTATTTTGGACATTGGTCATTTAGTTGGTATTTGGACTATTGTATGGTCTCCTTAATGAGACGTAAAGAGTTTATTTTGTTTAATAGAACGGGACATTAAGTGTAACTTCGTGTTTGTACGATCCTATGTATTTTGTTTAATAGAAGGGGACATTAAGTGTAACTTCGTGTTTGTACGATCCTATGTATTTGGTTATTTGGGTTATTTGGTATTAAATCTTTGAGCAGGTAAAGTTGACTTAGTGGTTATTTGTTTGTACACTATTTCAGATAGTACATTTATTTTGAAATTCCTTTTGCCTCGACGTTCTGGCCCTATATACTCGCAGGAATAAACTGTATGTTCTGCTGTAAAGCCACGAAGAATTCAATACAGATAAATTTAGCAAATAAATGAAATTGACATATAAAGTATATATTGTTAGAAGTATAGGCTTTGTTAGGCTACATTTACATGTTACGACTGTACAAAATATGCTGAAAAAGTTGTTCTCAGTGCAGTTCTTTATGTTGATTATGATTAGACAATTTGGTTGTCACAGTAAAAATCCAAAAAGTCTTTTCTTTCTGTGAAACATAAAAAACACTTTGTGCACACCCATAGTCCAAATTCACCAGCCACTACTGATTGCACCTAATAAAATATTGCATTCAACAACAGTTATTATATATTTCCAGCTATCAATTAGGCTTTACACAAGTAATGCTTTCTTTTATCAACGTTTTAGGTAGCCTTTCTTCACTGAATTTTAAATGTGTTGCAGCAAGTTGTAATTTTTTTCAATAATTACTTCAAGCTTTATTAAATTGTTTGTATATCTACCGAAAGAACACTCGTTTCAAACTATGTCACTGTAATTTTAAAAAGTTTGGCAAACACATTACAAACATGTTTTTCAGGCATCTCAGATGGCAAAAAACTCCTTTTTCAAACTGCTGTATCTCACAAAACACCAATTGGATTCAAAACAAACCATTTTAGAAACATGATGTGGACTGTAAACCATACATTTTACAAATTAAACAAAATTGTCACTCCGTAAAAGTCCCATAGGAAACGGATAATAGTAAAGCTCTATGTGTCAATTGCGTGGCTTGCGCATGGAGGCGATACTGCATTTCTTATGCTGGTCAGCTCCACCAACGTATCAGTTTTGTGCGTCATCCCCCCAAACACAATTTACATACGGAACACCAGTAGCGTGTTTCACCTTCTGGTTGGTTACCCTATACATAGCAAAACTCAAACAGTGTCATTGCAGAAATCTAAACATTTGTGTTTACACACTTCTGACAGTACATAAATCTATGTGTAGATATAGTAGATTTTATGCAGGTATTTATTATCTAATATTATAAAACACTTCATTCTATTTACTCATATTACAACCTGGATGCATATAATCTTGAGTAATTCAACTCACTTCGACTAACTGTGTCCTCAGTAACTATGAGAAAAATTATAATGTATCCAATCTTATGTACGTACGCCATTATGAGTGAATATTGTGGAGTTACTGAAAAACCCCTAAATAAGACATACAGCAAATAAAGAAGAGCCAGTATTAGCTGCTGTCTGTGTGTAATGTATATAGATACTATTTTGGAAAGTAATATAGCCTACAGTAGTTGTAGCCAGAAAGACGACAAGAACCAAACAGTAGAAGAACAAAAATGACCTGAATAATTTTGGAATGGAATGGAGTTGTAACAAGAGAAACGACACAAAAACAAAAAATGAACAATAAAATTAAACTACAAAATAAGACATGAATAATGGCAACAAAAATGGACGAGGACAATGATAGCACAAATGACAAGGGACATGAATAGATGTGAACAGACAATACAACAGAGAATACGCAGATGAAAGGTAGCAGACTTTTTTCACTGACAACAGATGCGACGTATCAGAAACTGAGACATGTTGCTGTCTTCAGGTACATTTACTGACTAAGGAACTCCAGCATTCTGTGACATCTTGAAAATCAATACTCCTACATAGGAAACATACTCGCTTATAGCTCAGCCACCAATGACAATGCAGCTGCCTCCTGATTGATTACACACCTTGCAGTGGGTTTTATCCAGTGAGTAGTGTATCATTCTCTGTTGTTTTACCTAAAGTTTAGTTTAGAAATATTCTCTGTATTAAGGAATTGTATCGTTTTAAATTAGTTCCTTTTTTAACTAAATTAATCTAAATATTCTTTAGTTAACTTCTTGTTTTGTATTCAGTAATACTTTCTGTAACCGTTATGAAAAAAAAAGTTATTAGATACAATTAACCATGGCTTAACTACATAACTCAATTGTTACATGTCTGGAACCAGAACAATACACATCACCTCTTTTTTCATATCTGCCTAAAAACTTGTATCTGTTTTTGAGTGTGTTTAAAAACCTTAAATATTTTCCCAAACGCTAAAAAAACTAGACGCTGAAAGGGTTAGATACATTTCTTGGCTGACGAAAAAAACTTATTATTTTATTTTCTTTTATTTTATTTGCTTCCAGTGTGATTGGAATACTGTTTTCCCAAAAATGTCTCAGCTGTTGTCATTGAAGGAAGCCTTCTACTTTTCATCTCGGTTTTCTTTGTTGTTTCCTCTGTGTTCACATCTATTTGTGTCTTTTGTTATTTGTGTTGTAATTGTTAATTTTTGTCATCATTTTCCGTACATCTTATTTGTTTTATTTTATTGTTCTTCTTTTGTTTTTGTAAGTAAAGAAACTTCTGTTTTTTCATTAATGCGTACAAAAGAAATTCTTATAGACCTATTCAGCAGGTAGACATTACTGCAAAGTGAGCACTCTTTTAGGTTATGCTGGAAGGCAATGCAACTTTACATATTTAATTCAATGTTTCATTTATTGTTTTATACATTTACGACATTGATTATTACTTTAACGTTAAGACACATTAGTCAAAATGTAATCAAAAGGCAAAGAGAATGAAAACCTAAAGGTACATTTGAAATTCGCATCAAAGTGTATGAAAACTGTAAGTATGCACATTTCTATGATAATATTTCTGATAATTGCTGTTCGCTATACATGTGCACTAGTGCATAAAGATGGCGAATGTTGTAACCATTTCATAGCATTGAGTTCCCTTTCTTTCCTTTATGTTTACATGCTCTTTGCAATAGTGTATGGTCATTAAATTGGTTCAGTGTATACATTAATTCTATCCCTTTGCAGGAATCATTCAAACATCATCTGAGGGAAATTTAACTTTTCAACAAGTGATTGATTTTGTGTATAAAAATATGTACAGTTACTCTGAAAATTAAACTAAAATTCTGCTTCATTGGCTGCAGTATATGTTCATGTAAGAACTTTGATATTTTATAAATTAAATCTGACTGTTGAAAAATTGCACAATTTTTTTTTTCAGACTGGTTTCTACATCACTGAATGAGACAATTACTAAATATGAAGATTTTGTGAAGATTGATACTATTAGTGGTAAAATATCCACGGGTACATTCAACATTGATTGTGAAGTGTACCATTACTTTGTATACAACATTACTGCTACAGACGGCGTTTTTGACACCATAGTGACGGTACAGTAATACAATAACTTTACAGTAAAATTCATTTTGAACTTTCATACTAAGAATGTCGTGTAGTCTGTACAATATAATTTTACCTGATTTTGACATTTATTTTCTTGGAATAAAATTGAGTCCATAAACAGGATTGTAGAGACCCTAGTTTTCCAGGAAGTTAGGATGGTTTAATAGTCAGGACAATGTAGCCACCAGACATCTTTCACATAATATCAAACTAAAATTGATCTTCACGGAATATGCAGGGCAGCGTGGCCTTCGGAAATTGTTATAACTTGAACTGCTCTCCTCAACAATTTGGTACATTTATACATACTATGCAGAAGCAATGTTATTAATTGGTGGGGTATATGTTACTAAATTTTGTGCTGCGAGTTTTCTGTAGGTTTTATTTTACTAATATTGTTCTATCTTTACTCGATTAGGCCTACGCACACCGACACTCGTGTTGTTTACACTCACGCCATTGTGCTCACTGCTCTTGGGACAACTACGCTAGTCTAAACAAGTACTCTACAACACTCTCCTTCTTCATCTCAGTTTTTTTTTAAGTTACAATTTATAAATTTAGTTTGTTTTGCTGCTTCTTGTTTCTACATGAATGTCTTGGGCTATATGTTGGAGCTTCACTGTCCCCAACTTCTGACGTTACCGGGAACCCACGAAACGGTGGTGATGGTGGCGATACTGGTCTTGGTGATGCTGACCTGCTCACTACTGGAGATTGTGACCCTGCCAAGTTGTCACCATCTAACTCCTCCACTGATGTCTTCACTGGTTCCCCCCTGCAGGGTCCTTTCGCCAGATTCCATTTTCTCCACTTCTCTTCTTCTGTTGGTGCAGATGGCAAGTCCCGTGGCTGTTGCCTTTCATAATATTGTTAGGCTGAATAGCACGTCTTCAGATTGTCAACATGAACCAACTTGGTACCCCGTTCGACTTTCACTAAGTAGGTGACTGGACTCGCCCACTTGATGATTACCCCACGCATCCAGAACTTGTCCCCAACAGTCTTTGCATAGACACTCTCCCCCACGCTGAATTCCCTCCACGGCTTACGACGCTGATCCAATCATTCGTTCATATGTTCCTGTACTTCCACCATGTCTTGCTGCAGAGAAGGTTTTAACAAGCTGAGTCTTGTGCGTGGTTTCCTTTGTAGGAACAACTCTGCTGGGGTTTTACTGGTAATTGTGTGTGGGGTATTTCTGTAGGCAAATATGAAGCTATCCAGACGATGCTGTAATGTACGCTTCCCACATGTATTATCATGTAGCACTTGCTTCTCCAGTGACCTCTTCAATGTTCCTACCTGATGCTCAATGGCCCCATTCGACTGCGGATGATATGGCGGTGTTCGTACGTGTTGAATGCCATGTGCTGTTACAAATTGCTGAAACTCATGAGAACGAAACTGTGGGCCGTTATCTGTAACTACCACTTCTGGCAGTCCGTAGGCTGCAAACACCGTCCTTAACTTTGCTATTGTTTGCGATGCTACGGTGGATGACATTACCATCACTTCCAACCATTTCGAAAATGTCTCTACGACCAATAAAAACTGAGTATGTTCACGTTCTGCAAAATCTAAATGGATTCTCTGCCATCTGCGATTTGGCCACTGCCAGGGTTGCAATGGGCCTGGCACCTGAGTATTCTGAACAGCCTGGCAGACTGAACACTGTTTCACCCTTGTTTCCAACTGCACATCTATGTTAGGCCACCAAACCACGCTTCGTGCCAAAATTTTCATCCTGGTCATACCTGGGTGCTCTTCGTGCAGCAACTGTAACACTTCCTCTCGCAGAACAGCTGGGATAACAATCCGATGTCCCCACATAATGCAGTCTTGTTCCACCGACAATTCCAATTGTCGTACCTTGTATGGTCCCATTTCAGGAGGTACTTCAGCATGCTACCCATGCCATATGTACTCCCTCACCTTGCACAGGATGGGGTCTTGTGCTGTTTGTTTAGCAATATCCCTAGCTTGGATAGGACAGTCACTACCGCTGGCAAAGAAGAACACCGCCTCCTCCTCAGTTGCCTGTGAATCTTTTACTGCTTCCATACTGGGCCCTGGTAATCTAGACAGGCCATCTGCATGAGCGATTTGGGTCCCCCTTTTATACTGTATCTCATACTGGTATGCAGCTAGCAGAAGAGCCCAACGTTGTATTCTGGCTGCCGCCATCTGTGGTATGTCCTTCTTGCTACCAAACAAGGTCATCAAGGGCTGATGGTCTGTCACCAAGGTAAATGGTCTTCCACACAAGTAACAGTGAAACTTCTTTACTGCAAAGATTATCCCTAATGCTTCTCGTTCCACCTGACTGTAGGCTGCTTCAGCCTTAGTTAACGTTTTAGAGGCAAATGCAATTGACTGTTCGTCGCCATCTGGCATCCTGTGGGATATAACTACCCCCACTCCGTATGAACTGGCATCTGATGTGACGACAATTGGAAGCTGTCGGTTATACGGAACTAAGATGGGGCTCTTCAAGAGTAACTGCTTGCTTTCTTTAAACGCCCTCTCACACGCTTCTGTCCAACTCCATTCTTTTGTGTGTTGTAACAATTCATGAAGCGGAAAAAGCACAGTTGCCAGATTTGGCAAGAATCGTCCGTAGAATTGAAGCACTCCCAAATAAGCTCCTAGTTCAGTCACATTTCTTGGTGACCGCGCTTCCACAATGGCCTTTGTCTTCTCTTCAGTCGGCTGAATACCATTTGCACTTACCTTATGACCCAAGTAGATCACACTGTCATATAGAAACTTGCACTTGTCTGCCCTGACTCTTATGTTAAATTCTGATAACCGTTTTAATACTGCTTCCAACTTCTGACGGCCATCCTTCATACTCCTCCCTACCACCAATATGTCGTCCAAATAGGCAACAACTCCTGGAAGCCCAGACAATATTTAGTCTATGGTCGCCTGAAAAATACTGGGAGCACTGGATAGCCCAAATGGCAATCGCGTGAATCGGTACAACCCCTTATGAGTGTTAATTGTCAGCAAGGGTTGGCTGTCTGCATCCACCGCTAATTGTGAGTACGCAGAATATAAATCAATGACTGAAAACACCTTACCTCCCGATAACACATTAAAAGCTTCATTTGGAGTAGACAATGGGTAATGCTCTAACTCCACAACCGGATTCAATGTTACCTTAAAATTTGCGCACTGTGCCATCTTTTTTCCTTACACACACTACTGGTGTTGCCCATTCTGACTTCCTTACTGGGTAAATAGCCCCATTTTGTACCATTCTACCCAGTTCTCTTTCTACTTCCTCTCTCATGGCAAATGGTACTGGCCGGGCTTTACAAAACACTGCTGTGGTTCCCTCCTTGACGTGAATGTGCACCTCCACACCTTTAATGGTTGCTAAAGTAGGCTGGAAAATGTCCTGAAATTTCTGCTTGAGCCCCTGGAGCAATGCTTCACGATCTTCAGCCCTCGTAATCTCTTCCAACTGATTCACTACTGCCGTATGTTCACTAACGTGCCCTAAAATTGTTGGCCAATCCAATTTAAGCTTGTCTAGCCAATTTCTCCCCAACAAGGTAGGCATCCTTTTCCCTTTGCTGTCTACCACCACCAATGGCAGCACACACTCGACATTTTGGTATTTTACAGGTACCATGCACTCCCCTAGAACTGGTAATGATTCTCCTGAGTACGTACGCAAGGCAACATTCGCCTTGTTTAACTCCAATAACCCAAGCTTTTGCCTGTATGTCACGTCAGAACAGACCGAGACCACTGCCCCCGTGTCAATTAACATTTTTTCCAGATGACCATTGATATGAATTCCCACTTGTAATCCTTGATATCCATTGTTTGTCCATTTTCCTTCATTAAACCCAATGTTCAGGAGCCCGTAAAATCGTT
>PNEQ01106250.1:18135-34701 GCA_003012365.1 Medauroidea extradentata
GTGTTCCACACTGTCACACCTAAAACATTTCTTTGGTGGCCCACTAACTGACCTAGGTTTAGTACCTGACTGTCCACTCATCCTTATTGGGGGACGTCCCCCGATTGCATATGTCCCTTCCGCTGAAGTAACGTCCCGATGATACGTCGGTTGCGTTTCCACGCCTGTCGGGCGAAACACCTTTGCCTGTCTAAGTGCAACCTCCATTATCAGTGCCTTTTCCAAGGCCGTTTGAAAGTCTAACGTTTCTTCCATTAACAGTCGCTGCACCATGTCCTCATTACTTAACCCGCTCACAAATGTGTCCCGCAGCGCTTCGTTAAGAAATTGCTTATAGTCACACGACATAGACAGTTTCTGCAAGGCCACTGCATATTCGAACACACTTTCCCCATATTTTTGCTTCCGGCGTAGCAATTTCACCCGTTCTGCAATAATAATTTTCTTGGGTGCGTAATGAGACAACAAAATTCCCGTTAATTCCTCATAAGACTTAGTCCCCGGCTTATCCGGCACACACAAATTTCGTAACACATTGTACGTTTTGGGTCCGATAAGAGTTAAGAACAAACTGCATCGGTCTTCATCTTTCACTTTGTTAGCCCTAAAATAGTGTTCAATCCTTTCCACGTAATTTTCAAACTCGCCATCTTCTTCCCGGAACTCTTCGATTTTCCCGAACGACATGTTTATTGTGTGATACGAACCAAACCCTTCTTTGTTTTACCGAAAGTCCCGGCCGCTAACAAAACCCGCAGTAACTGTCAAATCTTTTCCCGTAATTTACGAAACACTTGTTTTTGCCACATCCCCCTCGTCGCCATATTTGTTCTATCTTTACTCAATTAGGCCTACGCACACCGACACTCGTGTTGTTTACACTCAAGCCATTGTGCTCACTGCTCTTGGGACAACTACGCTAGTCTAAACAAGTACTCTACAACAAATATGAAGTTATTTAATGTTCTTGTAACTCATCAGTCTTAGCAGTGCATTATACAATCATGCATTGCAAAGCAGAGCTACTCAGAACATAATACAGCTTGCTGGTCAGATACGTAGTTCAACATGCAAGGTATCACTCACAACAGCCAATGCCAGTAGAAATGTAAAAACAGCACACATTCAAGACAGCTAAAATGATCTTTTCTATAAACATTTGCCATAAAATATGGACGAACCTATGGTCATTGTTTAAAAGATACACATGTTACTTTTAAAATTACAGCCTTGAAAGTCTAATACTCTCTTAAATTACAGCCCAGACATTATAAGACGATATCATTAAAAAAATTATTTTTTTAATGTTATAGATGTAAACACAGACTATTTATACAGTAACAATCCACAGACAGGTTGACATTTCACGTCGCTTGTCGCTTTAGACAAGCCACAGCAGAAGTGGCCAGTTGGAATGTCAACACCTTGCAAAACAAGGTTAGCAATTTAGCAGAGGTTATGCATTTCCAAGCGCTGCTCTTCTCCTAACAGTGGGCCACCAAAGGAAAAGGCACATAAGCAAATTGAGGACTAAATACCTTGTTGGCACTGAAACTGGTATTACTCTCCAGAGAGCTGTAGACACTGCAACACTGTGTGCAACATTTGTTCCAAACCTGGCCTTTTGGAGAGTGCTTGCATTGTTAAGAAGAAGAGAAACAATGGCAACCTGGCCGCTCAAGGAAAGTCACGACGAGACACTAGCAGAACGGCGTACAACATTACAGACTGCAGAGATTCATCTAACGAAGAGCACTGGCTGTACAAAGTGCAGACAAGGGTGCCCCAAAGTCAGCTACCAATAAGGATAACAGTGCAGTTGGATGAGCGAGAGTATGAAATGGCGGATGATACAGGGGCCAATTTTACGATTATCAGCAATGAGCCGTTCGAGGATCTATGGCCAGAGAAGCCAAATTTCAGGAGGCCAAACTGTTGTTGCAAACATGGTCTTATGAAAAGTTGCACATGCTCAGTGTCCTGGTGCAGGCTAACTTTGCACAGGCTACACTACTATTATTGGTGGCTGAAGGGACAGGACCAAGTCTTTTGGAATGGAGTCGAATGAAGCCCTTAGATTTATCAAATGTTGGCATTTTCTTATTGTGCCTAGACATAGCAGCAGAGCTGGTTAACCAGCATCCTAAAATATTGGCTAGTATGGAGTTGTGCCATTTCACCTGGCCACCAGTTTACATACAAATTTACTTGGAAATAAGATCAGTTTTCTATAAATATCATCCTGTGGCATTTGTGCTGTGAGATAGTGTGGAGAGAGAAATAGACAGACTAGTAGAGCAAGGGGTTTACGAGCCAGTAGGCTATTGCTTTTGGGCCAATCGTATTTGTTTTGTTCTTAAGGCTGATGAGTCGGTACGACTGATGGGACTATAAATTGTGCAGCGAATAGGGTGTGTCAGGAGGAGGTTTAGCCACTCCCAATTTCAAATGAAGCATTCTCTGATCTGGCAGGTGGGAAGCTTTTCACTAAGCTGGATTTGGCTGATGTTTATTTGAAAGTGCAGTATTAGTGGACTATAAATTGTGAATTTGTTGACTGTGAACACTCTGAAGGGTTGTTCTTTGTTCAGAGTGAAAAGGCTTCAATTTTGAATCCATTGTACAACAGTAGTTTTCCGGTGGTTGATGGAGTCATTACTGGCTGGGATAGGAGTCATTGTGCTATTGGATGACAGACATACTTATTGCATGGTCCAGTAAAAAGGAGCACTAGTCCCGAGTGCACCAAATTATTAGCTGTGTTGAGGGAGCTGGATTGCAGCTGAAGAAATTAATGTGTGTCTTTGCAGATCCGTCTGTGAAATTTAGTTATAAAGTGTCCCCCCTTTCATTCATTCACCCATCTATCACTCATTAAATCACAGCTCGAAAGAGTGGATCAAGAATTATAAAATTTAAATGGTGGCTTGATGTAGGCACCCAAGATACTTTTATTAATTCGAAAATCATGGGGCTGAAAAATGGCTAAATATGTTTTTGAGGTTTAAACGAGATCTAATTACTTGAAGAGTTACTATTACGGTATTTGCTTCAATTTGTTGTGTAAAGATACATAAAAAAATTTAAGGAATTTCAAGATTCATATATTGATAGGCTGAAACAACCTAAAATATATATTCCAGATATCATCAATAGTTTGATTACCTGGCTAATAATCAGTTCAGTCTTTTCTTTAAAAAAAACTCTGAGTACATAAATATCTACAACCTGATTTTATGTTTCTCATATAATCCGAAAATTAAGTGTGAGGTAGGATTGGGAGAGTCTATTATATCTGTATTACGTAGTTCAGCAACCTTCTGAAACATGACCGACGTTCTTTCGCCAGCAAAGTCATTTTATATTTTAGCATTTCAAATTTTCGCTGGTCAATATATATTGTCCGGGATCTACCATTTCCTCTCCCCTTTCATTACTGTCTTTTCTCTGTTTCTCTTGCAATTGCATTATGATGATCCTTCATATTTAGCCATACCAAACATTAGTGTGTATTGATTTCTCTTCTATAGGTTATTTACGTATTGAAATAAAATTTGATTGCTTGTATAGAAGAATACGTTCTAATGACTAAACACAAAAAAAAAGTGTACAAAATAAGCCCCAATTTCGGTAAACCAACTCCACATTATAGTAACGCGAAGAATAATGGAAAATTCACGTTGAGTTTAGTAGTTGAGACAACTAACATCATAGTTCTTGAGAGACGACGAGGAAGAGATCACCTCTGTTGGAGGCGAGTGCTCTAACTACGTACTCGGTCACTGCACTCTGAAAGTCAAACTGTTGAAGGAGTAATCTTGGCAAAAAGAAATAAATATAAAAAACCTAATTTACTATAACCTCGGCATGGATGTGTGAACTTACAACTAACACTAAATGTCCTATCTAGTACCGTGTTAGACTTCACAGAATTAACATAAACAAACATAACTTTTCCAATAAATGTTGCTATAGTCGGATCACACTTGACGTTCTACTGAGCCTTTCCAGTTTGAGATATATAAAAATAAATGTTCACTGTTGAGTTAGGATTATGCAATGTGTACATATTGATCGTACTGAATGGTAGCCCAATAACTTGCATACTGTTCGAGTAGCCTTATCTTCATTACCTGGTCATCCAATGTATTGTGCGGCGTTCCAAATTCGGCTCAGATGAATTTCCATTAGTATTTTTCTGACCCATTAAAAATGTCCAAAAGGGTAAACTAATATCCTTTTCTTTCATAGCTTACATACTAAGGTAAAACATGGTTTCTACGAAACTATGACCAACATATACATATCCTAGATCATGGCCATCGAGGAACAGGTCTGGACACGTGGAGTTGAAAATTTACTCTCGTGTGACTGATTGGCTTATGACTGATTGATTAAGTTATCCTGTCTGCATACAAGAAGTTATTGATTTTTTTTAGTCTAATTGGTTTAAAATATAATACAGAGATGTTTTGAAACTGACTTTCCTGGTCTTTCCTTTATTTAAAATAATTTCTTCTGATATGTATAATTATCTTCTATTTGAATGGTTGTTTAAAGTACAGTCTTATGTTCTTGTGAATACGTAATTATTGGTAGTTTTTGAGAAATACTTGCAGTCCGTAAAAATATCCTGTTTCCCTAATTCTCTTATAGTGTACATCTTGCTATTCTTGGTTTCTCCACATTTAGTTTGTGCTCTACTAATATTTTGTTTAATTTGTTATGGGTGGCTTTCATTTGGCCTGCAACAAGGCTGTTTGTTTGAAGTCTGACTTTTCCTTACTAGTTCCCCCCACATTACAGTTGTTGGAGACACCAGCCATGGTTTGGCAGTGTCTCTGATGATAGGCTTTTCGCCATAAATTGTCCTATTTATTCACTAGAATACTTTTTATATACCTGCTTACTTTTATCTGTATGGAAACCAAATTGTAAACCTTCATGATTCATCTGCATTAAATTGAAAAAATTTTTCCACTTCATTTTGTTACAGATGAATATCAGTGTCATAGACAAGAATGACAACTCACCAATCATCAGCAGTTCTCTTCCAGACGTTCACATTAAGGAGTTGTCCCCAAATGGAACTAAAGTGGTTGATGTATCGAGTCATGATATTGACTACAGTGGTATGAATTTTAATTATTTATTAATGGAGGTGTTTTGTGCCTTTCAACATCCAAAAGCCAATATCAGGGAGACATACAAATACACTGAATTACATAAACATAACTAGCATATATATAACTAACACTTGACTAAATAAAATAATAGATTAAAAATATACATATGTCACTGATTGAAGATTGTGTCTTAAGATTTTATTTAGTGTTACTTTATTTTTGTGAAAGGATCATAGTTCCTACGTTAAATATTGCATGTAATGCACTAATGTTGAATTTTGGATGGCAACATTTTGTTCTAAAGGTTGCACAGTATTTGTATAATTATTGGTTTTTAATATTTTCTTGAATCACAAACCTAAAATTTTTATGACTCTAAAATAGTTATATAATACACATCCTGTAATTACAAAATAGTGTTTATGTTAATTTTATTGCTGTATTTGTTTTAGCAGTTTAGTAACTAACATAATGGGTTTAGTCTGTACTCTAAAAGTGTTCACAAATACATCTGAATTGATTGACCATCAGTAGAATTATAGAATTTTTCTGCCGTGTCCTATAACAGCTTCTGTGTTTTCTCTAAATAAGTTGTTCAGAAAGTTGTCAAGAAATCTTGTCAAAGAATTCACATTAGTTTTTCTATATTAACTTCCAAAAAACCAGAGTTTTCTATTGAAGTATTTTTCCCGCATTGGAATAATACTCTGTGTATAAATTTTCTGGGCTCAGTGCAGTGCAGAGAGCTAATTGAGCTCTCTGCATTGCACTGAGCCCAGAAAATTTTCATATATTTTCATATATTTACCTTTTCAGTCCTGTTACCTTGATTTTGGATCATATAAATTATTTAAGGATTTGTACAGTAGGGATGTTAAGGGTGTACTTATGGTGAGCGAATATTCAAAATTTCGAATATTTTTCTAATAATAAATTTGTATTATTTGCGTATTCTGTAACCGAATACCAGATTCCCAAATTTTGAAGTATTCAAGCAATTTTGAATAGTGAATTTTAGACAACTTCTTAAAATTATATGAGCAGATAAGGCTATTTATACTTACAAATATAATATAATTTAATGGATTTTACTGTTTTTGCAGATATTTAAAGGTTAAAATAAATAGACAGAAAACAAGTGACATTCACGGATATTTTCAACATTCGACAATTCTAAACCAAATATTTACATTTCAGATGTGATGCCATGTTGCAAAATGCAAAAATATGCGTCACATTTGTGGCTATAGATATACTTGCACAGATTTTAATTTACCATTGTGTACTTTGCACTTGACTGGTACTGATATGCACTAACGAAACATCTCTACATATACAAGATGGTGGCAGTAGATTGTGACTGTAACTGTATCAACAGCAAACGTTAGAAGTCTACGTAGTTACGATGTATACATATATTTAGTGACTAACGCTGTTTGTTTACGAGAAATGTTTGCTGTGGGTAAGTTGAAAATTTTGAGTTTCGTTTAGTAAAAACAAAAAACAGCGCGAATCTCTAGCGATGTCGCGAAGTGTAGGAACACAAATTAAAATTGCCCAAATGTAGGCTTCAGCTGTTGTCGTAGTCTACGATTCTGAATTTAACATGACCAATATACGGTTCCAAGGTGACTGTTGGCTTGAAATGACAGTTATTGCTGGAAATTTATTTACAGCTGTTAATGTGACTTTCTAAACATTTTTGTAAGCAAGCCAGGCCATGAATTAAATAATTACTGCAAGTATCCAATAAGCAAAGATTTTTTTTTATTATTATTGATACTTTTATTTGCTAATGTAATTAGCCAACTGAACATGTTGAGAGTTCCAATAAACCTATATTGCAAATGTTTTCAAGTAGGAAACACCTTGAAAGTTTCATGGTTATTTTACCAAAATTATTTAAAATATTGCATATTCTTTGTAAACATTAGCATTAGATTGTTTCCTGCAATCTAAGATATAACTTTTTGTAGTATCATAATAATTTACTAGATATTAATTTTGCTATCAAAATTCTGTGGTAAGACACTTCTAAATAATATTTCCGAAAAGTACTTTTTTTTTCCTTTCTTTTCTTTGTACATACAGGCGAGAAGTTAACTAGATCACCTGTGCCATCTGTAGTAACCACTTATTTACAAAAACTAACTTGTTTTTTCTTATAAACATCATAATAAAAGGAGATTCAGAATAAAAAGCAGTATATTGCTGTAAGAACAGGTACAAAGTAACATAACAAAAATATGTGTGTTTTTATAATGTTCAAGGTTATCACATAAAAACTGTTACATTTTGTTGCTTTTATTAATAAAGCAAAATAGATATATATATCTCTTTGTAAATGCAAGGATATGCACTGGCAATTGTATATAAAATGAACTCTGTTTGTTCAAAAATAATTAATACTGGTTTGAAAACTATTTGAAACACTAAAACGGTCATTCACACACCCCTAGGTGCTACATACAGTACATGGACTTGTTTTATTCATTGGAGGCATAAATGCAAAGAAATGGTAAGGGCTACACAGATGCACAACTAGTATTCCATCACTTCTATACTATCCACTAGAAGTGGTGTGTTGCAGTGTAGGATATTAGTGTATTTAGTAATGTCACTAAAAAGGCATTTTAAAATTTCACCGGTCGTAGGCTTCTTGTACAAATGCCACATCCGCAAGGATTCACGAATCCTAGCATTGTAACGCTGCAGACCTAAGGTGTATCAGCCAATTTAAAGGATGTTTTTTAAATGTAATTTTTTGTAATTAAACTCCAAAGGTGACAGTGTATTGGGGGAAGGAATCTCATATTTTTTTTATTCATATAATAAATGCAAAATTTCAATTAAGAAATTACGACGTGGCTGAAGGACGATGGCAGCATAGCTTTGTTTGAACAAGGCTACCCAGTCTATACTGTGATGGTTCAGGCGGTTGAAAATACAGTAGAAGCTCGATAAAGCACTCATGTCGGGAGACTTAAATCTAACCCGCGCTATAGCCTATGCGTGCTGTACCGACATAGACCAGAAAGAACAAAAAAAAAATTTCAATAAAGTGTCATTTAGCGCCACAATGTTCTTATTTGCCACCGTACCTGCATAAGTGAAACCTTTAAAATCCATTATCATTCACTATGTACTCTTATCAAAGTTTCAAATATACCAATTCCTAAACAAACATTACCGCAACTCATATCAAATTGAACTATGTGTACATGTCGGAAAATAACACTGAGCACAAAACAAAATCAAAATAACCAAAACACTGAGCACAAAGCAAAATCAAAATAACCAAACATAAATTAATATATTAAATATTATTACTTCAAAATTCTCCAAACTCATCAACATCAATAAAAATTCTAAAGTAAATCATGTATAAAATAAAAATTAGCAAGAACTTCACTGTATCACTTCACAAGGAAAAGTTTACGTCAATAACAATCTGGGTTAGGTCATCTTAAAACTGGCTTTGACACACACAAACTCCTCAACATTATTTTAGAAAACTAGCAAACTCTTTGGACAATGAAGGAGTGGCAATCAAACCTTAATATCATATACTCAGGTGTACCCATTGGACAACGACGAGGCACCCTGTAAAAAACACAAAACATATATGGCACACCCTTTGGACCAACGACAGAGTGTCAAACACATAACAAAATACTAATACCATGTACTCAGGTATGCCTATTGGACGACGACAAGGCATCCTACTCAAAATGAAAATCCACCCAATTAACCTATGTTCAAAAGCAAAGAGCCAAATAACGGCCACTGAAAAGAAAGTTGACCTAAGCCAGACTGTTACAGACAGTTAATTTAAATCAAAACTCAAATTTTACTGAAAATATCAAAACTCAAAACTTTAACTTTACTATAAAATCTTCCACTAGAACAGACAAACTTTAACATTAATGTTCTCAGTGCTATATCAAAAGTGTTACTCTGTGTGCAAAACAGTAACTCTTAATACTGTTATGATCCTGCCAGCAACTACAACACATGATAAAAAGTAAACTCCAAAAACAAACACATCTGTAAAACAAAATTTAATACGTGTTAAAAGTGTACTAGTATGTTGTTTCAAAAGTGAGTTATTAACAGGCAGTAAAAAATCACAGTTACGGAATGCATGCCCTGACGATTCCCTCTCGCCCAGTTGTGATCGGCTGTTACTGATTAAACCAAAAGCCGTATCCAAACTCTTAAATAGCATTAAACAGAAAACAACATATTTCCATAATTACTCAAATTAAAGTTAGTACATAAAGTGACTAGGTGCACATTCCTTGTTTCCAATTTTCTCACTTAAACACGTAACTGTACTGTCAGGAAATTGAAACACACACATGAACACAGCTTAAAAATCAATAGCATTATGTTTACTTGTAGTCAAAACACTGAGTACACACAAAAGTCATAAATAAACACAATAATTATATTCTTCACAAAATATTTACTGCTTTAAATTAGCCTCCAAGAAAATATTACGTAATGCATCACAAACCTTTAACTTACTTTCTAGACTTACAATTCACCAAAGCTCACAAGAAAAACTCACTACATGCGGAATTAGATCACCTCAGTACTAAGCATCATCACCTTCAAAAAAATTTAAACACTTAGGAACATACTTTAACAAAGAATAATTACGTAGTTTTGTTCCAGGGCAGATTTTTTCATATCACAAAATGTAAGTGTACACATAATATAACTTCACATTTCAGGTTCCTGATGCATAGACACAAATTATCAATAAACAACTTGAATGCCATATGATACATAATTTAAAGAGATGGGAATTGTCAGAATCTGTAAGAAACAAAAGTGCTTGAAGATTCAGTGATAGCAGCATATGCTGGTCTTTAAATATTGTGTATGGTCACTTACAGCACATATGATATATTCAGTTTGGTGCCTTAACTAAGAGAGACAGCTGGGGGTGCATGCTAGAGTATATAACATACTGTCTGTTTCCCCCAAGGGTGGGAACAGTAGGTGCTTCACACTGGATAAACCAAACTCAAGAGACAGTTATGGGATGGAATTAGCAAAAAAAGTTCAAAACAATCACTTTGCAGTTACGCCTGTCCAGGCTGTGGAGGCACATCCAAAAAGATACACACAACTGAGGCAAAGATGGGTACAACTGTCCCACCAGTACATAGATAAATGTCAAAACATGCCAGTCACCATACTATTGGAACGCATAATGTGGCAACAGGTGTAGAATACAGGGTACTGGACACTTCACATTCACATAACATTCAGAGCAGATAAATACTTAACTCCTCTAATTACGTCTGTTACCTGTGGGTGTATTATGACCTCGCGTCGCTAGCTTGCGACTGCAAGCAACTTTGCGATGCATCGTGGTTTAGATAGCGAATTTGTGATTATGACCGTCCGTGTTTGCGAGTGTCGCTATCTTTTGCGAGTACGCAAAAACTTTGCGACAACGCACTCTCAGCGACGGCAGTTGGCAATGCTTCTGTGGATAAATTTCTCTTTTAAAAAAAATATTCCGAAATTCCTGTTTACAGCGACTGGAATTTCTCTTTCCATGGTCAAATTCTATCCTCGATGGTAGTGCCACCTAGCCTAACTATTACATAACAATTTATATATGCTCCGCTAGATGTCGTCGGTAAGAATTCCATCACAAAACTTAAGCTATTTTAGCGATGCTGTATAGAAAGGAAGTTAAGACATTTTTGAAAGTGATATAAATTGAAAAAAAATTTCTAAGGATCATTCTTCCAACGTAATGTTGATCTTCATGAGAACACGGAAATATACACATGTACAAAACTAAATAAATAAAAATTGGCCTTAGTACCAAATGAAAATTTAGGCATCCACAAATAATGTGTAAATATATGCCTTTATTGATGTTGAGATATTGTTCTAGAATGTGTGGTTCTTCTGTATTACAATTTAGTGTTTATGTTTGCGACACGAGTTATGAGACGGTGTAATTATTACATTTGAAAGACTCGTTTATCACCCAAGTATTATGTCTCCATAAAAGTAAGGTAATAAATATTCACTTGAAAATAATGTGTTAAAGTAAGTTAGTTTTAATATTGCAAAAAATAATGTTATTATAAAATACTACTTGTTATGTCTGCTAATTGTCTCATAAGTTAATCGTGGCGGTAAGAAGAACTGCACTGGAAAATTTTAATCTATTAATTTTAAACATATAAGTAAAGTTACTGTACATATAACTATAATTTACTGAATAAATGGACAGGGATAATTAATTAAAAAGGAAAAAATGTAACAACATTTCGGCAGACGTTGGGATCAATCCTACGCCCAAAATGTAACATGGTTACAAGGCAACGATGTTAATCAATACTCCAATATGAGACTACAAGTTCTTTACCTGTAAAAATATACCTATATAATATTTCCGTTTTAGTAATACTTTCGCTTAAGGGCCCCGCCTGCCTGGCTGATAGACGAGACAAAACGCAACAGGTAACAGACGTATACAGAAAAGACAAACAACACAACGAAGAGACGAAACAAGACACAGTAGTTTTCCAGACAGACAGTGTTACGACGTTTCGGGAACTGGAATCTGTTCCCGTCATCAGGTAGACACACAGGGTTCAGGAACACGAGTGCGACTGATGAGGAGACTGGAAAAACCATGGGTTTATATAGGGTAAGCCCACTTATCGTGCTCAGCCAATGGGGGACGAGCTGCCTCCTGATTGGTCGCGCAGCATAGATTGACTCTGATTGGTTGTGATTTCCAAGCCCTCCAATATGGCTAAAAACTGCCTTTTCGCACAACTATATCACAAAACCTACTGCTCAGATATATACGCAACTTGTATAGGGAGCTACAATGAACTTTGGCACATACTTTCCAGCAATAAAATAATAGGGTCATCGCTTTAAGTCCCATAGTTCCAGCGGTACGACGGCTACACTGTGCGCTAGTTTAGCGCCTTGCGCTTAAGAGCGATGTGACACTAGGCGCGCGTGTCTCGGTAGTTCTCATCGCTGCTCTGCGTCTGAGCTTCAAACGCGCTAAAAAGCTCCAGGCAGGCGGAGCCCTTAAGGGACGCTGCAATAAAGATTTTATTGATAGTTTTGTAGTTTCATATTTTGAAAATGTGAATTGTTAAACAATACAGATAACTCTTAACTCAGATGGTCATATCAGTTCGAAATCTACATTTATTTTACAGAAGTCATGTAGTTTTTTAAATAATCTGCCGTTTTAATCGTAAAACTGATTTGTGAAGCGTACATATAACATACATACAACATACTTATCGGACTGTTTCTATGCCAATTAATTTAATTACAGTTGTTTAAATATGTGAGGTTACGGCAGCTCAAGGAAATGTCCGCCATTTTAGCTTAGAAATCCAATTTTTACTAATTGTAGCGAGCCCTCAAGATGGCGTGCTAGTTTGCGACAGACTTTGCGAAGGCTTTGCGATATGTGTGTGTCACGAGGACAGTTCGCAGTTGCAAATAGAGAGAGTTGTATCACTTTCATCGCAAAGTCTTGTTTAGCGAGGCTAACAATCGCAAAACTGCTTTGCGATGCGGTCGTAATAGACCCGCTGGCATCGAACCTACCAGGAGAGACGGCAGCGCATACTTGGTGCAGAAAAAGTCAATCAATAGTCAGGGTGCTCCCATTTTTGCTGGTCCACTGATGTTTTTTCAGAATAGTGAAAGTGACCACATGTAGAATAAACAAACGTACAACATAGTCATGTAGGTCATCATTACAAAATAGAAAACATATGTCTTTCACCAAATTGGCCTAATCAACACTGATACTGGCAGTTCACACACTTTTCACCTAAAATTCCTTGCATAGCTCAGCACCGAACAGGCCACCACCAAGGATCACACATTGTTGTAAAATGATGGACGATCGCAGTGCACCCACCGGAAAAAAGAAGCAGCCACTGCGGAACAGGGTGACCAATGATACAAACTCCTAGACAGCTAATAAAAAATAAACTGAAAAGAAATAATGGTAACTCAGGAAATAAGCTAATATAAACACAAGAGAATCAAAAACATCACTGAAGATAGCAGAAATAAAGGATGCAGAAAAGATTTGAGCAGCTGCATTGTTATGAGGTGATGTATAAAAGAATAAAGAGTTCTTCTGGACTTACCTGTAGTCTCTACCTCTAAATTAACCTGTTACCTGATTGTAAAGTTCTCATTGTGGAGAGGCCACATTGTACAAAATTGATTGTTTGGGCATATGCACTGAGAAGGCATGGTTCACCTACCCAGAGAGCTGTCTTTAAGGGATTTGATGATTTTAAATGGTGTCAGAACTGTGTGTGATTGGTGTCGGGAGTATTTCCTCTATAACCTTTACAAATTCTTCCAGTCTCCGTTGTACACACTCTGCAAGCTTATATACCTCCCAACTGTTGATGTTTACTGGTGATCACAGGTGTTACAAACGTTGAGGCCCTTTCAGATCAAACCTAGAGCTGATGATGCCTAAGTAAAAGGCAAACCATTATGATATTGACTTTAAAGTAGGAAATATTACCAGTTATTCCTGTGCTGGGGAATAATGTGATATGAATGATATATGTACCTAGTTACTAGAATTATTTTACACCTCCTACTGTATTTTTATCTCAAAAACTGGGATGATGTTGGATTATGTAATTGTGATATTACTTTATTTTTTGTTTTGTTTAGAAATTTTGTACGGAAAGTTAAAAGACTTTTGCAAAGGAGTGTGATAATTTTCCATTTCTCTCCCATTCCTCTTTATTACCAAGATCATGAAGCTGTTCTAGGGCCAGGCAAAACCTCAAATAGATAATTTAATGTAATATATTTTGATAGTAACAACTTAAAACTACATTTTTTTAAACGCTAACTATACAGTAATGCTTTATAATAGTTGTGTGCTTGTATTCATCCCTTGTAAAGTAGATGATTGTCTGTGCCTGATGTGTGAATATGTTCATGCACGCCCAGATTATTGTGCATGTATATACTCATGCATGTACAAGTACAGTAAGTCCTCGGTTTACGTTGTGGTTACGTTTCTGAAAACTGCAACGTAAATAGAAATGACACAAAATGAGTTGAGCCTGCCGACCACGGCTTACAAACGGCCGGAAGCGCGCGCGCACACAGACGTGCCAGCGTACGATATTATCACTTTTTTTTCCCCCGTTGCAAACGCTAGCTGCTTTTGCCGCCAGTAAGACCGTCACACAATCCTTTGCAGCTTTGAAACTAGGTGCAGTTCTTTCTTCTTTGGCGATATAGGTTCTCGCCAGCATTTTTTCCCAGAAAAGTCCGGTTTTATCAGCATTGGAAATTTGCTTGGGCGTGTAGCCACCTTCTTCAATAGTCTACTCAAGTTTTGGAATAAATTCCTTTGCTACACTGATATCGGAATTTGATTCCTCGACTGTCATGTTTATGTTGTGGAAACTATACCTGGCCTTAAATCGCCGAAACCATCCGCGGCTAGCAGTAAACACTTAATCATTTAAGGCCGAAGTTCCTTCAACATTTTTTTATTACCACACTGTTAAAAAATAAGGCTTTGTTTTTAATCAATGCTACATTTACAGGACAGTTGTGCTGGTTCTGTGTTTCCATCCACACGGCAAGCATCTGCCCTATTACATTATGACGCGAATAACTAATCTTTGTAGCACTGAAGCACTGACAAGTGGCATGTTAAGCAAGTTACTCTTAATTGAACGACATTAAGCAGAAAGGAACAAACCCACAGTTAACTGGAACTGAGATATTCAAGGTCAGAGTTTTGTGTGCGTATCTAAGCCTTGTATTAGCCATTTTTTCGAGGCTCTTATTTTTAGTCAAATGTTGTGATTTAGTACTTCTCTTTCTAAGACGTACTTTGGACCTTCTTCTACGTGCTAAGGTTATCTCTTATTTGATTAATTTGTTGGTTGGCTCCTTTCTACTTGATGCCGTCCAAATTTGTCCACGTTCGCTCAAATTGTACGAACTGTGGTAGGCAGTAGTATTAACGCTTTACTAATGTCATCTGCCCTCTCGCCTGAATAAAAAAGTTGCCAAACTTACATTTTCGTGGCTAACGAGACAGGTGTTCTGTTCTTATTTTTTTAAATAACGAACTTCAAAGATAAACACGACAGTTTCAAAGCCATTTCGTAAAGTAATTAGCATTAATTGCAGTGAGTTGATACTGTACTGAAGCACGTTTAAAGCGCAGTAATGTAAACTGAAACAGTGGCACGTTTATAAGGCCGGGATTACGAGGACTTTACTGTCACGTATATCTTACAACTTTATCATGTTAATTTGTATGTAATATATTTAATCAATTGAGGTGCCATATTACAATCCTTCACGTAAGCTGCAAGCAGGCAATGTAAAACATCGTGAGAGAGCCTTGAAATTAATAGTCAAAGATAACACGATACATTAGAAGACATTAACTCCTCCGAAATGTGAATGTCCCAGGCGATCGCGTGGTATAACTTCACATATCACTTTAACTTAAAAGCTTGACATCGACAAGCTTTTCTTTATGTGAAAGTGAACATAAGTATAAAGTGGCGCGATCGTGATAGGGCCCATTCAAATGCGCTTGTCAAGGTGTTTCCTGCTTACGTGAAAGTAAAAGCAAAATGAACGCGAAGTTATCGTAATCCCGGCCTAACTCGGTCCAACGCAATGTCATCAGTACTACAGCGACTAAAGTAGGGCCAAGGACTACATATCACAAATAAAACGCAAAACTGCCGTACATACGATGATTTATGTACAGCGTTTTAATAAAAATAAAAAGCACGGAATTCTTAAACGACGTTAATCCGAAACGACGTAAATCTGTATGACGTAGATCAGGGACTTACTGTATATAAATTGCACCTACTTTTGTAGCTTTTTAAGTCACATTTGCTGTTAATACTAGATAATAAGTATGATGCTTTTTAGAAATATATTTAAACCATTTATTGAATCTTTATATTTCAGTTCCATTCCACACATGTTACTACCTAATTGAATACACGGCTGATCCTAATGGAAACGTAAGAAATTTTTTCAGTATAGACATAGACACTGGCCATTTGATAGTGAATTTAGATGGTGGAGAACCATTAAACTTGGTGAAGACTAAGACCTTGAAATACTATATTCCACTGATGGTGCGAGACAACTTTGCAGACAGGCAAACAGGTATGCATGTAACTCGTTTCTAAGATACAGATAAGACTTAATTTATTTTAAAACTGGAATCATAGCAAATAAATCATACTGAATAAAAGTTAATTATTATAGCACAACTTTTATTTATTAGTTAACAGTATTTGCTTGTTGTAAGAGTAGATCAGTTTTCAGTTATACACATGCATGTGTATGCACAAGCTATTGTTTTAAGTGATAATCTTGGCCTGAAACA
>PNEQ01106250.1:34801-98086 GCA_003012365.1 Medauroidea extradentata
CCAAGGGGGGGGGTTGGGGGGGGGGGGGGTTCCAGAAAAATTTGGATTTTATGGTGCAAAATGGTGCTGCTTAAAGAATTTCTGAACCAGAAATTGAATACTGTATACGGCTTTAAGAAACAGTAATATTTTTTTCACCTTTGTGGTGGTAAAAAGATTGGTACATTTTTAAGTTTCTGCTTCCAGGTGTGTCTTGGCTCTTGAAACACATGCATTTATTTTAACAAATAACAATCTAAATCGCTCAAGACGTTTGGAATCTATAAACTAGAAAGTTTTATTTAATATTACCGAAGTAATTGATTTATTATCTATTATGTACGTTTCATAAATTGCCCTACTATATCATTGCAGCACTAAATTGTGTAACCATGATTGTGTTTCTAATGTTGTGTCATCTTTTATAACATTGGTTTAACTTTTTTTTAAGCTGTCTTAGGAGGGGCCATGGCCCCTATGCCTCCTTTTTCCTGGATCTGCACCTGATTGGCGTAGAGGAACTGTGGAAATCATTAATTGAATGATGGTAGTATACTTGCTGTCATGTATACTGCTTCTGGCTCTGTGCTCAATATTTGGCTGAAAGGCATAGTAGTTTTCCAAGTGTAATTAAAGTTCTTTGAAGGTGTTGTATATGTACATGTTTGCTTTTTTTATCATATGTACATTGGTACACCTGTGTTATTGTTGTCGGTCGTATGGTTAGTATGAACAGTTGGCACGCTAAACGAGTGTTGGTTATGGATAGCAGTTGTGTTGTAATGCAATACAATAATTACTGAGATTAGTGAGCAAGATACATAACACTGCACTGATTATGAGTGGACGCAAATTCACGGTGATGACGGGCAGTACTCCTACTCGGTATGGCACTTTTTAGTTCCTTTGGCGAATTCCTCCCAGGGAGAGATTCGTGTAAAACATGTGTTTAACTGATACGTTACTACTTTGTTGCAAACAAGATAAAAGATGCGGAAGAAATGAAAGCAATATTTTTTACTGTGTGTGGCACCGAAATTTACAGTTTGGTCGCATCGTTGGTATCACCTAAACAAACGGGAGATGTAGCCATAGATGAGATTTTGAATCTGCTGTCATCACATTTTGAGCCAACTCCGAGCGAGATTGTGGAAATGTTTAAATTCCACCAGTGCAACCAGCATGAAGGGGAAACAATTTCTGCATATTTGGCAGAGCTGCGGTGGCTATCCACGCACTGTAACTTCTCTGATCTGGAAGGTGTGTTGCGCGATCGGTTGGTGTGTGGAGTGCACGATACAGCAGTACAACATGCCATGTTGTTGAAAAATAAACTTACCTTTAAAAAAGCAGTGGACCTGGCTGCAGCAGCTGAAGCAGCAAGCCGAAATGTGAACGACCCAAGAGGTGCTGTGAGTGAAGTGGTGGTTGCTGTAGCAGAGATGGCAGTACAGAAGCGGGCAGGTGATAGATCCAACAGGGGAACATGGGCGAACAGAGAAGGAAGGAGCAACAACCATGTTGACGATGCAATGGCTTGCACAGTCCTCAAAGTTGTTGACATCATGGCACCACATGTAATTTCTGTTCCAAAGTTGGACATCTGGAGCGGGCATGCATCTGGAAGAGGAATGGGCAAAGCAAAGGGATACCCAGGAAACCCAGTGATAGCTAAAGAACTGCTAATTACAGCATGCAGGGAAAAGAGTTCTCTTCTGATGAGGACACTGCAATGTACAGTTTATATAACGTGCAGGTAGGTGCATGCTTGTTAAGGTGTCTAGTGTTGGTTTAATAATAAGTATAAGGCATTTAGGAGTCATATATTGGTGCTATATTGTCCTATGAAAGGATCATTGTATATTTTATTTTATGTGTTTTTTTTTTTTCCTTGATGTCCAGGAGTATCTTCTTCACTTTAAGCTTCTTCATCGCCCCGGGGTTTCATTTTCATCTCACGTTTATTGTGTATTTGTAGTTGTAAAATTTCTTGGAGAAGTAAATTTTCCTTGTGAGGAATAAAATATATATTTTTGGATAGTGTTAGGAGCGGAAGTACAGGTAGTATGCATCTATTTCATCCCCTTGTGAGGAGTCAAGGGTTAGTAATGATTGTATGAGAAGAATTGTTGCAAACCAGTTGGTATTGTTGGTTTCTGGATGCGGCCTACTGGACCTTGCGATTGGCGGTGTGACCATCTCTTTCTGGTGAGAGGAGAATGTTGTCGCCAGAGGGCTTGCCGAGGTTGGTCACCTCGACTGATCTTCTGGATGTACTCCATCTTGTGCCTCACCTGGACTTTGCTTTGAGGGTAGAGGATGAGACAACTTGTCTTGTGTTTCCTGTCTACTTCGACGTAATAAATTTACGTTGCTTCGCCTACCTGTTCTGAAGACATCTTAGACGAGCACCGTTTAACCGGCCAGCTGTCTCCCTCTCCGGCGGGGCAATATGCGTCCGTCCAGAGTCAGTACCAAAGACAAAATGCCAGAGTATTACTACGAACGTTTGGGTGACGAGCCTGCTGCTTGGAACGCTGCCTGCACGGCATCTCAGAAGTTAAAAGTTAAACTTTTCCTCGTACCGGAAGTATTTTTGTGATCTTTATAAATTCTCTTTTGATTCCACTACTACGACTATTTTAAATGAACGTTTTTTCTTGGTTCAGACATTTTTGTAACTCTGTAATGTGCGAGGAGTAGGGTTAGCCCACAGTATAAAGTCTAGGGGAGTAGCTTCGATTGGCAAGAAGCTCCTGGACTATCCGCCCGTAAGTAGAGTTTAAATTACTCTAGTAGCCATGTTTAAAGGTTAGGGAATTCGTTTCACATGGAGACTAACTCCTTCAAGAAATTACTCTAAACCTGCAACATTTATAAATTTTGTTTGAAGGCTTTAGAGCCACTGTGTTTTTTTTTTATATAAGAATGTATAATGGCCGTAATGTGGCACTGTTTAGCTTGAAATTTAAAACAAATGAGGGTATTATTATTATAAAGAAAGGAAAATTATATTATGGTAGTTTGTTTTATGCCAAATTAAAAAATATATTTAAATAAAATTTATATTTTTGGTAAAAATATATGTTATTGCACAATCCCTCGTCATTACCAAAATCAATACAATTTATTATATATATGTTTTCTTTTTTTGCTAAATATATTTAGCGTTCTGGTGGGGTTTTTTAATGGAGAAAACAACACCAGAGCATTGCAGGGCCATTAAGGTGAAATGGTTAATCTTTGGTATTTTGTGCTGTTTATCACTACCGGTACTTGTATTTTATTATGCAATTATTTTAATAGTTATAATTTCTTTTATCAGTTATCTTTACTGCTTCTATTTGTGTATTTTTTTGGTAATCCATTAATTAACATGTTTTTAATGGCCATAAATATTTTAAAAACTGTATTATAAAGCAATAATCTTTTGTACAATCTGATATTAGTCATTCGAGACATATGCTGATTTTTCTTTCTTGATGTATATCCTAACTTAAATACTTTTATATTTATGAGTTGATTGTGTTCCAAGATGGCCATTTGTTCCATTGTCTAAATATTACTTTATAGATTGTGATTGTTAGTTACACTTGGCGATTCTCCCTATCGAATCGTTAAGTGAAGCGAACACGTATTTTTATTTGTGGACACAAGTATATTTTTGAATATATCTGTGGTCTTTATCCTTCTTCTCCGAAACAGCAATCATGGTTGACCATTGAGAATTTCTGGTGCAGAGTTAGCTTGTTTTTCTTTATGTCTGTTTAAGACATCCACGTCGAGTGAGTGTTTATTTTGTGCACCATGTGTGTTTCTGTGTGGGAATTAATTATTTTCGGGTTTTCCTTGTAATTGTATTTTTTTTTCCTTGTTTAGAGCGGTGCCCATGAGGGCATAACCATGCTGCTTTTATGGTTTTCTGATTCCTGATTAATTCCGAAGTTTCCGCAGGGAACTCTTCTCCAATCCAAAGGCCTTGTAGTGAGATTTGTCCCGCCTGCCCTGTACTGTCTGCGATGGCTGAGGCAGCTTAATGTCGGTATTTCCAGTTTTTCTATTTTTTTTTGTCTGAAGACCACCGTCCTTCAAGTTATGTAAACTTAAAAAAAAAAAGTTGATATTTCACTGAAGAATGTAATTTCAAAAATCTATATGTTTTAACACGAGAAATTCAGAAGTTTTAGAATGATAACCTACACAAAGAAAATGTTTACTTAAAGTGTTAATTACTTAGTCTACTTAATTTTCTTTAACTGGGGATTCCCTTAAAAAATATGTATATAAAATAATAATTATTATTTTATTAAGTTCTTGTCTTGTCAAAAAAATGTTAATTGTTTTGAACAAACTCATATGTTAATAATAAACATATTTTTATTTATTTATTGATGTTGTTTTTTTGTTTCTTGCTCGAAAATCTTTCAACCATTAAAGAAATGGTTGATCCGATCTGTGCTTTTTTTCTTCCTTTTTAGGCACCCTTTGTTTTCTAAAAACTTAAGAAGTTAATATTTACATTTTGTGAACTAGTGATTTACTGTACTGATAACTGATTTCTTTAGGTACTCGGCCTAACGTTGACGTATATTGGTGGGGAGCGGGTAGTCTGTCGGCGAGGGCGCGATAGCGAGGCGGCATCGTGTTAAGCCCAGGATGCACTCCCGAAGCGTCAACCGCCGTCTTCTTCGTTGGACTCTCCCCACCTTGTAAGGGATATTACAGTGAGAGAAGCTAGCGCTGCACTGTGCACTGGAGGTTGCACTTCCACAGTAGGTGTAGCCGAAGGTGGATGGGAGGAAGTGGCAACAATGTTATGCTGATCCCCCGGGCAGGAGAGCACAGAAGTGCCAAGGTTAGGAGTTGCGTCAGATGGAGGTCCACAAGGCGAGGATGGTGTTGAGACGAAAACAGGTATTGAGGATGGGGGTGCTAAGAAAGGCTGATCCACCAGGTGACTGTAATGCCAGCCGAACAATGGTGTGGCCATTGAATGGTGTGCTTCGTCAAGCGGCGGCGGAGACCTAACCTCCAGTGCTTTCTGTACCAACTTAGCGAACTCCTGTCTGGTCCTTAACTTCCTACCTGACCTCTTAGGCATAGCCTGACTGTGACTCAGGTGAAGATGTAAGGGTTAGGCTAGCTAATTGTTGGTAAATGGTATCCCGTAGGATCGCCTGTTGCGGCATGTAAAGCCTAATGCGACAGAACTATCGTTGGCGCTGGCCAGGCGGACTTGTAGAGGAGCGCTAGAAGTGCGCCTCAACACATCCCTATGCCTTTTCACCTCTCCCAGCCAAGATAAAACCTGACACCGCTCGGAAAGAGCACAGTGTAATCGTGCTACCTTCAGAGGGCGTAATGAAGAAAATCTTGAAGGCGTGGCTTATGCCTCCTCCCAGTTGTAGGATGCTTATGATGACCCAATATCAAACTCCCATAGCGACCCTATGGGATGCAGAGGTCGCGGTTGTCTAGCAGGCGGATAGGTTTGTCAACAATGGAAGGTATGGCGAGTGAAGAAAAGAAAGGAATGATGTTGCTGCGTGATTTATTGGCATACGCCAACAATGAAAACTGGAATACCCTGTGCCTAAAATGCCTGAAGGGCGTGTAGGAAGGAACCGAAGAGCACTAGCTTCCATGGGGAGAGTCGTTGATGCAGGTGATGCCTCGGAAAGCGGCTCTTAGTCGACGAAGCTGGACAGCTGGCTTAGAAATCTCTCATGGTCATGATTGGCGCTTCTGGAAGGGATCCGGCGGTCACTGGTCTTCCGGGCCTGGAGCCGTAGCTGATAGTAGTGATTAGGGTTGAGAACTCTACCGCAGCAGAACTGAACCTTTCAGTTGTAGCAGAGGTACTGCTGTGAACGAGTAGCAAACAGGTTGATACTCTAAGACGAACTACTCTTTGGTGGCTCGTACTCCCTCTTATATACCCTTCTCGGGGCGGTCTGTGGTGATTGGCCGGCCGCTCGCCTAATGAGAAACGGCGCAGTTACGAGGGGGTGGTCCTTCCCTCTCCTGGTGTCTTCTGTGCTGCAGGTGGTGTGTCTACAGGCGGCAAGACGTCTCGTAGGAAAAAAATACGTTAAAATATCCTTGCCCAGGGTTTTTGTGAACAAAGGATAACTAAGAAGGGTTAGGTAGGCTTTATATGAAATACTTGGTGTCAGGTTAGAGTGCACTGACGTGTGTGGGAGTAATAAGGGTCGAAAGGATAAACATTAGGTGCAGGAATATGGAACGGGCAGGATGAGGTGGCGGCTTCGCAGTTCAAGACACTGCGAGCATGCGCCAACGTCTTTTAAATTTTTTTTACCATCTCAGTCCAAACAAAAACAGATCCATTGGATCTACCCTTTAGGTTTACCTCTCTAGAGTGCAGTTGGTTGCTGGGGGTATGACTGGTATCCCCCAGTTGGTAGCACATCTGGGGATTGGGGGGACCGGAGAGTAAGAATCAAAATGGTAACAGAGCGTGGTTTTGTTTTAGGACTATATAGATGCACTTGTTGCGTTTTTGTCTGCTTTCTCAATGATGCATCATCGTGGGGTTTGCTGTGCATGGTACCTGCTAAGTTAATTTATTTTATCATAGGTCGTATAGTCGAGAGTTGACTGTAATTGTATGTTTTTACTTGTTTAAAGCCGTGCCCATGAGGGCGTCACTGTACCGCTTTTATGGTTTTCTGATTCCTGATTAATTCGGGAGTTTCCGCGGGGAACTCTTCTCCAATCCAACGGCCTTGTAGTGGGATTTGTCCCGCCTGCCCTATACTGTCTGTGATGGCTGAGGCAGCTTATTGTCGGTATTTCCAGTATTTCTATTTTCTTTTTGTATGAAGACCACCGACCTTCAAGTAGCATAAACTTAAAAAAAAATTGTGGTATTTCACTGAAGAATGTAATTTCAGAAATCTATATGTTTTAACAAGAGGAATTCAGAAGTTTTAGAACGATAAACTACACATAGAAAATGTTTACTTAAAGTGTTAATTACTTAGTCTACTTAATTCTCTTTAACTGGGGATCCCCTTTAAAAATACGTATAAAATAATAATAATAATTCTTTGTATTAATTAAGTTCTTGTCTTGTCAAAAAAAATGTTAATTGGTTTGAACAAACTGGTGTGGTAATACTCAACATATTTTGTTTTATATATTGATGTTGTTTTGTTGTTTCCTGCTCGAATACCTTTCAACTATTAAACAAATGGTTGATCCTATCTGTGCTTTTTTCTTCTTTTTTTTTTTTTTTTTTGTCCCTTTATTTTTCAAAAAACTGAAGTTAATATTTACATTTTGTGAACTAGTGATTTACTGTACTGATAACTGATTTGTTTAGGTACTGGCCCTCACGTCTTTAACTTTTTTCTTTTACCATCTCAGTCCAAACAAAAACAGATCCACTGGATCTACCCTTTAGGTTTACCTCTCTAGAGTGCAGTTGGTTGCTGGGGGTATGACTGTCGTATCCCCCAGTTGGTAGCACATCTGAGGATTGGGGTGGGGCTTGGAGGGTAAGGATCAATTTGTAATGGCCCGGCTGTATTCCAGTGGCTGATGGTGACTCTGTTGGCTGGGATACCTGGAGTAGTGGTGCTATTGGACAATATTTTGATCACCGAGGCAACGGAGAACCAGCATTGGCAGCAGGTACACCAGGTGCTGGGAAGAACCGAGGATGTAGGATTACGGTTGAAGAGAGACACATGTGTGTATGCAGACACATCAGTGAAGTTCCTGGGGTATCCGGTAGATAGTGTGGGGATACACCCAACAGAGGTAAAGTCAAA
The DNA here is from genome assembly GCA_003012365.1 of Medauroidea extradentata. Classification (NCBI taxonomy): domain Eukaryota; kingdom Metazoa; phylum Arthropoda; class Insecta; order Phasmatodea; family Phasmatidae; genus Medauroidea; species Medauroidea extradentata. Next base: position 42,580 of record PNEQ01106250.1, read on the forward strand.
GCCATTCACGGGGCCCCAGCACCTATCGACAGGAAAGAGCTGCAGGCATTCTTGGGTTTGTTAATTTTTTATGACGGGTTCCTTTGCAATAAGGCAAGTACCGTATTTACTTGATTCTAAGACGCACATTTTTGAGACTTTTGGAGACTTAAAGTGGACTGCAGCTTAGAATCGATGGCGTCTTACATTCGCCAGCATTTTAATAGATTTAGACAAAAAAATTTTGTAAAAAAAACATTTATTCCGTGATTTGCTGGCATGTAGTTACAAAGGGGAGTATCGCTTGATTAATCTAGGAATAAGCATCAACAAAATCCATGTCTCAATCCACGTCGCGAACGATAACAAAAACAAGTTGTATTTGAGTCTATGGCACTTTTAACACTGCAGCGAAGCGCACAGCCACATGCTTCATGTGCCGAGTGATCGATAACACAGCTCAGATGATGACATGGCTATTTGGGACAAAAACTGTGTGTTCTGACTGAATAACGGCGGACATGTACTGTTTCTTCACTAAGAACAGTTGGTGCTGGCTGTGCTATATCTGAGTCACACAGACACACATCACGCATACAGAAAAAAATGTGTCTGGGAGCGCTGTCTCTTTCGTTTACACACGCAAATACCCATGCTTATCTCTTCTTAGCTTGCTAATTGTTACAGCTCGTATTTTACTGCGGGGGCTTGGAACTTTTTGAGATACGCAGCAAGAACGGTGTATAAGAGGACGCATTGGCATTTATCTCCTGTGTCTGTGCATTTGCTGTTCTGAGTCATTCACCTTCATGCTCAAACAGTCTGACGTATGTGTTTTTATCTTTTAGTTTAATGGTAATTTCAACATTTAATTTACTGTACACTACTTATAAATTATAATGTAACACACTAAACGTCCGATAAACTTAAGCGAGAAGCTATAAATCCTTGTGGGCTGGCCGTTGTATTGTTACCGTACACAGTCAGGAAGAGTGTGGAAACAAGTATAAGCCAACGAGTCTGCTTGGACAGCTGAAGGGGATGAAAGGAAAATAAAAACAAAGAAAAAATCACGGGTGTTGGGCAGTGTGTGAAAACGAGCATGTATAGCCTTAGCATTGATTTTCAATGAACTGTTTGTCCAGATTTGGTGGTGCTCATGTAGGTCCGACACTTTTTCTTTTGGCGCACTGCCGAAATAAATTCACAAACTTGTAGTGACCTTGCTCAAAGTCAATGCGGACACGTAGGCCTACCTTTGTTACTACTTATTGGCTTGGAACTTAAGTTTTTGCCACCGCTAACCACTGTTCACGACTAGTGCGCAAAAATAAATTAACTACCAATATTGGCGTCACTCATTTTTGCTAGCAGCTCGAATAACCTTATTGAACGTTGCACAGTAACACATTCTGACGAAACAGCGAAACACTGTCTCTTGTGCTGTCCGCCTCTACATTTTCTCGACTACTTCATCCATTAATCCGCTGCATGGCAACCGGCCAGCCGTCAAGTACGGTTTAGGGGCAGTGTTAGCACACAAATGTGAGGATGGTTGTGAGAGGCCAGTTGTGTTTGGGTCCTGCACGCTTCACAAGCAGGAAAGGAACTACTCGCAGATAGATAAAGAGGCATTAGCGGTTATGTTTGGTGTCACAAAGTTCAGGCAATACTTGGCAGCACTGCCATTCTATAGTTACGGACCACAAACTACTTTTGCGGTTGTTGGACACTAAAAAGCAGACTCCAGATAGTCTATCACCACGGTTATTGCTCTGGAGCTTGTGGTTGTCCATATATGATTTCCAGTTGTTGTATAAACCAAACATAGGGATAAGTCATGCGGATGCCCTAAGTAGACTGCCAGTCCAAGGGTCTAACATGGAGGAGCCAGTGATGGGGGATGTGCTGGTGCTGGAGACACTCCCAGAGGCTTTATTTGAGGCGAGGAAGTTAGCTGTATTGACAGCAGAATACTCAGTATTATCAAGAGTGAGGCAGAAGATTCAGTCAGGCTGGGGACATGAAGTATGAACAGAACTGTGGGCGTATTGGAATAGAAAGGAGGAGTTATCGCTGTACAAAGGTTATCTACTGAGGTGTAACCGTGTGGTAGTGCCTTCAGCAGGACGAGGAAGTTTATTGGCAATGCTTCATGCTAGCCACGACGGTATTGTAAGATCAAAGATGATGGCTTGCAGTTACATGTGGTGGTCAGGGATGGATCAAGACAGTAAAGGAAGGGTTAGCCAGTGCCACACATGCCAGCAACATCGAGCCAATCCCACCACAGTGCAGGACGTACGTTGGCCCCCAGACATGAAACCGAGGTCCCCAATACATATACATTTCTTTGGACCCTTCCAAGAGAAGACCTTTTTGACGCTGGTGGATTCATACTCCAAATGGTTGGAGGTCAAAATGGTTTCCTCGATGTCCTTGGTGGCGGTGATTCATGAGCTACAGGAAATATTCAGTTGCCATGGCATCCCAGAATGTATGGTCTCTGACAATTTCACAGCCTTCGTGTCACAAGACATGAAGTCTTTTGCAGGAAAGAATGGCATACGTCTGGTGCAGGCAACGCCATTCCACCCTACAAGCAATGGCCAGGTTTAGAAAATGGTTTGTACAGTCAAGGAGAAGTTGAAGAAACTTAGGGCAGGAGATTGGAAGATGAGACTGGCTACGACTCTCCTAGCGTTGCATTCAACACCCTGCGCGGACACGCTTAAGACACCTGCAGAATTGTTGTTTGGACAGCAGCTAAGGACTGCATTCAATCAGATCTGACCTACGGAAACAGAACGGCTAGCACCAGCAGCAGTAATGAACGAAAATAGGGTTCTGCGGTTTCAGATTAGGGATGCTGTACAAAATTATAGTAGAGAGGCATAGTGACTACAAGAGCCCATAAGAGGGAGATACATCTGGCAATGGTTCACAAACACCACGTGAACCAACTGACTAAAAGGAATCCTGGAACCAGATCGATGTACGAAACAATGATCACCAAGGTGCAACCACACTTCCATGCACATCCTGGTTACAGTCCGGTGCAGAGCAGCTGGGACGAGGAAGAGAGCCAGATCAAGGAGCAGCAGCAGAGACATGAGGCAGACAGTCCAGCTGATTCCACAGCCCCTGTGGGACTACAGCGTCAAAGGGAACATGACGAGCATCAAGAGAATCCACAGCTGCCCCAATGGCACAAAGTCCTACTACGATGAGTCCAAAATTGAGTCAGTTTAAAAGATTTGAACATCCAGTGCGTGGCGGGGACTTATTGGGCCTGGATTCGACAGGAACGAGACTACCCAAACAGGTCAGACGACAGCCATTGTGATTGAAGGAATATGTAATGTAATAGTTTAAGAGGGAAGTTGTGTTGTGTATGGATATTTTTGGGTATTTGTCATGTGTACTTTGGTACACCTGTGTTGTTATTGTTGTCGGTCGTATGGTTATGATGAACGGTTGGCGCGCATAACGAGTTTCAGTTAAAGAAAGCAGTTGCATTGTAATGCAAAACAAAAATTACCAAGATTAGTGAGCAAGATAGATAACAGAAGCCATGACATGGGATAGTGTTTCAATTAGCAACTGGAGTAGCAGACAGTGTGCAAAGCACCATATTTTAGAATTGAGACAGTTGAACCACTACAGATTTTTCTGTGTAAAGATTTTATGAATCCTCATTTTAGAGTTTCAGTTACTCGAATGCAAAGGTTAGAATGAATAGACTTTTGTTAATAGTACTGATCTACCAGTGTTACACAGTTATTTTTTGGGGGGTTGAACTTATACATTACCATTTCAATACATTACTGGGACGTGTGTTCAAATATAGTCAAGTGGAACTTTTATGTGGCCATGAAAGCATAAAAAAATTTACTAGAATAATCACCAGATAAGGTGAATAGGACTCCAGACCATAGTTTTCAGTATACCATCTAATCAATATCTGCTGTGTAGCCATCTAATAGCTTTGGCTCGGTCCTACACCCTATATGTAAGTATTGTAACTCCTTTTCTTAATTGTAATATCTGTCCCTGCTAGTACGTTCTTGTGTTTCAATTAACAGTAACAAAATATATTTACATGCTGACATAATAACCCTGTTATAACATTTCTGGATATAACATTTTCCTGCATATAATATCACTTTTATTTGGTCCCACCATTTTTACATAAAGCATAATGTTTTCATTTTCTGCTTATAACAACACTGGTATTTTCTTTTCCTGCAAATAACATCACTTTTTTCTCAGATATGAACCAAAACTCTAGTAAAATTTTTCTTAACTCTATTATTTTTTATAAATTTACTAAGCTGTAGACTAAAAATATCTGTAAAAAAAAACAAATTAATGTCTGGGAATGTATCATAAGTGTACTTTACAGTGATATTAAAGACTGTGATCCTAAAGATGACGATCATGAACCTACAGAAGACAAGTGGGAGAGCCTCTATTATACACGTAATGTATGTATTCATCATGTTTCTGATAGCAAGCTTCATTCAATTTCATTATAGGCTTATTCACTGTACATAAACTATCAAATTTTAAGTTACTTTTGTGTAATATCCTTTTACTGGTGTAAAAATATTGATTCCTGCTTATAACATTTTCCTCCATGTAACACTTTTTTTCACAGGTCCCTTGAAAAACGTTATAACAGGGTTCTACTGTATATGCTTGCAATCACATGGTAGCATAGAATGTACAAAAGTTGACTGACTTTTTTAAGTAAATAATTTTATGAAAATAAGCAATGTTAAAATTATTGTTGGTGCAGTCAATTTAGATTTATAAATGTTTAATATTTCCAGATCCCACAGTTAGCAATGCTGTCCGTTCGATGATAACTGTGTACATTGATGATGTGAACAACAATGCTCCAACATTTCAAGAACTGGCACCTGGCGAGTTCTTGTTTACTTGCACAACTCATGATGCTGTGGTAAGCAACTTTATTTATCACTTTTTTGCTATCAGATTTTGGTATCAAAACTCTTGTTAATACTATGCAGTGAATGATAAGGCAAATTATTGGTGTTTCAGGATGAAGTGAGCATTTCTGAACGCACTACTTAACTACGTAACATACTATCTATCCCGAATAAACTTATTCATATTCAAAATTTGGAAAAATATAAAACTTACGGTTGCTGCTGTTCAAAAATGAAGTACCAAAAACAATATATACACTCTCTTCCCCGGAATAAGCTTGTTGGCTGATACAGCATTTTATAATTCGTAATACGGTCAAATAGAAGCCTGCCACGGAGCTTCCGATGAATAAGTAGGGCAACTGAGTTTTGGTGAAAATAATTTAATATAATTTTGCACCGACATGTTTCAGTGCCTTACTTGCACATCTGCGGCTTTGCTTAAGTTTAGTTGGGGTTTATACCTGCAGATCACATATATACTTGTTGTCGCAGTTACGTAGTCTGAATGGCACAGTCAGATGAGTGACACTGCCAATAGCTGCAAAGCAGAGCTGCAGATGTGAGCGTAAAGCATTGAAACGGTGGGCGAAAATTCTAAGTTAGGAGGTTAATTCCTTTTTCATCCAGTTTGTAACATTCCGCTGCACATAAATACATATGAATATTTCTTCTTGTTTCGACTTACATTGGCTTGTTCAGTGGTTATGTTTACATTACACTTTTCTGAAAAATATAATGTATGTACAATATCTACTCATTAAATACACAAGTAAGTTATTATAAGTACTTTGTATAAATAGGTACTTTACTTTTTCTATACTCCTCCCTATTGTTTGTATACAATTTATAGATAAAATATCAATAGTTTTGCATGCAAAATATTTATATTAAAGTTTAACTTGTTGAAATGTAGACTTTATATCATGACAGTGACAAACAAACAATGACATAAATCATTTGTGAAAAATGTCTCAAAAAATCATCTGACATGAGAAGTAGGCCTGTGCATACCATTAGTCCTAGTCCTATATTGTCTTAAATACATTAATTAACCAAGGAAACCTTCAGAAAGCTATAAATACATGCCAGTAACTTCTTAAATTTAGAAAACTAAACAAGTTATTTTAAATATTTGTGTTTTGCGTATTCATTCTTAAATAGTGACATGCAGTGCACACTTCATTTTGTTATAAACTAGGCTTGTAGGCCTTCGACATGTCCAATTGCAGTTACGAAACATGTAAATACGTAAATGCAGTGCTTCAAGGTACAAGTTTTTTTGTAACTGAACAATTTTAAGTGCCAAAACTTAATCATATTTGCATTATCTCTCAGTTCACTGCTAATATTATTTAACAAATCAGTAATTTAGTCAATTTCCTTATTCCTGAGGGTCAATGAGATACTGTAGCATTTCTGGGCATGGGGTTTTTTACTATAGGTGAATTAAAATTTTATGTAATCTTAATTTTCTAATATAATATTTAAAATTGTAATATTTATTTCAGTGGTCTCGGTTCCAGAAAGGGAAAGTAAAAATGCAGTTCTTTATTTCTCGTATGTTCTAGATGGGGTGTAATGTTTGTTGTTATGGCCAGGTGGCCTTGGTAGGAGGCAGTAGCTTTGTTTTTCTTTTCGCGTTCTGGTTTTTTCCATGAGAGTTTTGGCGTTGTTTGTTTTTAATGCATAGTTTCTAGTTTTGCACTAAAGGGTTCTAGGTAATGGAACGAATAACGAAGGTCTCGCCAACGAGAACCAGCCAATGAGAGCACGGCGTGTGGCACCCTTTTGCCCTTCATTCTGGAGTGTTTGCCTCCACCATGTTTAATCAAAGTAGTGACACGATCCAGACAGGACATGCACGGGGCTGCGGCTCAAATATTTTCATAAAGTGAAGTTCGGGAGTTGCAAATTTGACATGTATGGGTAGCACCATGGCCTTTATTCTTAACCTTTCTTTTTGGACATCTTTTGAACTCTACAAAATTTGTTTCTGCCCGTACATGCAGGCCGTTAGGTGCGGAGAGCCAGGATGGCTACTCATTCTTCTTCGCCACGTATGTATTCACAGGGTGCTAAATTTTCTGACTTTGTCTTGTTTAATCTTCCGATGTAGTCGTGCTGTGTTTCTGCTTATAATTTTCTGTGAACTGGTTCCACTGTGCTAAGAGTTGAACAGTGTATTTCATGTCTATGTAAACTGAAATCTAATAAACCAGAAGTCTTGGATAATAGTGAAGTACATTGTTTTGGACTAACCTTTTAAATTCTCCAGTGTCTGTGAAAATTCCAAAGTTGAACTATAATGTATCATAGCCTACAAAAGTATTGCCAGTAAATTCCGGAGTACTTGACAACAGACCAAGAGTCATGTACCAGCTTTTAAGCTTGCCTTTTTGGCTGGGTTATCATCGAGCTAGTGCACTGTAGCTAGGAGGACTGGTGTGCCACATCTGGCTGCCCAAGTGGGGCACGAGTACAAGATTTGACGGGAAATACCAATACTGGTGTGCCACATCTGGCAGCCCAACGTGTCGCAGATACCTGAATAACAAAGGTTTTCCACTTCCTGTGGGAGTAAGATCAGCCTGCGGGAGACAGTTATCGGTACAGGGAAAACAACGGCCCATGAGAAGTGGATCTGATGCTGAGAACATCGAGGGAGCAACACACCGGGAAACCGCAAGTTTAAATCATCATTTATCAAGGTTGTGTCCAACTCTTAAAATTTCGAAGTTATAAAAAAACAACTAGTTAAATTCACAGTGAAAATCAACTTAGTTGGTAAGCAAATTTAAAAACCTCTGTTTATGTCGTGATGGTAACAGGCAATAGTGCAAGGCTAAATGTGGTGTAATATTCAAAACTTTCATGAAAGTAAATTTTAATTTTGGTGCGAATTGTGTTGGACATAAGGTTAATAGTTTTGATATGTTGAAAATGTTCTGTTACTTTAAATTTCATTGTGGCAAAGGGTGAGGAATTTGTATTTTTTATTTTACTAATTGTTAACCTTGACATTTGAAAATTCTGTAGTTAAGATGTCTGAAGGGGAAACATGTTTTAGGGGTTTTTCTGCAGAGGGTGTAGAGGGTACGAAGGATGAGGAGAATACAGAATCAGGGGGTCAAATTCATAGGTCAAATGGGGGAAACAAAACTGAAGTTACACTAATATTAGAATTACTTAAGGATCAGTTTTCTAATTTTCAGTCTGAACAGAAGAAAAGATTTGCTGAGTTTAGGGAAGAGGTGAAGGAGAGGTGGGGTGTTGTCAGTGAGGGATTAAAGCAAAGAGTTGCACAGTGTGAGGGTGAGGTACAGAAGGTAGCGGGCAAAGTACTGGCAAATGAAAATGTAACTAATGTAACTAAAGATTGTGAGGTTAGAACAAAACTTGTTGAACAAAATGGTCAGAAATTATAAACTATTGTAGAAAACATCCAAGCTCAGCAACATAAGTTACAGGATATTGTCAATAGGCAAGGGGAAAAAATTTCAACAAATACAAAAGAAATTGAACAGTGTTGGATTCAAATACATGAGAATGTTAGGGACATACAGGGACTTGAGAGGCAATTGCAGGAGGCAGAAAGTAATTTTGAGCAAAGTGTAGAAAAACTATTTAGTTAAGAGTCAAGTCATTGGTCAACATCTAGAGAATATTGAGGAGAGGTGAGGGAATTGCAGAGAAAATGTAAGCAACAATGTGATGAAAATTTTAAGCAGTTGCGTAGGCAGGGCTGTGGCTTAACAGGAAACCACAGTTCATTGACTTCTGATGATATTTTGACTTTTGAGAGAAGAGTACCAAAATTTTATGACAACAACAGAGGGCCTAACTCTATACAATTCATGCACAAATGTGAGAGAATGCTCAATTGCTAGGGCCCGGTAATTTTCGCGAAAAGATTTTTGCCCCACTTTGTTTCAGTGTCTTACGTGCACACCTGCAGCTCAACTTCATGATTATTGGCAGGGTGTTTTTGTGCAGAGTTAATATTCATTTGACTGTGCCAATCAGTACATGGATAACTGTTACTCAACACGTCTGTAATTTGCGGGTTTAACCTCCAGACGTTGTATGTTAAGGCATCCACTCACTGACCACAAAGCAGAGATGCAGGTGCGCACGTAAGGCACTGAAACAAAGTGGGGCAAAAATCTTTTCGCGAAAACTACCGGGCCCTATCAATTGCTCATTTCTCTGGGGGGCGGGGCATCAGAGGAACAAAAAGTACAGCTGTTTGTCAGTCTGTTAGGGGGTGATGCAGCCCAGTGGGCTAGTTGAAAAGAAATCTTTCAGAATCAAAAACAGTTTTTTGGCAGAAATACTGGGGAATTTACATACAAGATGACTTTTTACAGTACATATTTGCAGGCAAATACAGACCACAAAGTGGGCCTATGGCAAATTATGTACAACAACTATAATTACAGACCAGGTATTTGGATCAGGGAATGACAGAAGAAAGGTGTATTTCACGTATAACACATCATTTCCCATGGGCAATCCAAAACTGTATTTTAGGGAGTAGACCTAAAAATGTTGACGATTTGATTACACTGCTAGAAGCTATTGATAGGAGAAATGAGAGGGAAGAGGGATTGAGAAGGAGAGATCGAGATAATAGGGACAGAGTTCAAGGTAATGACAGAGCAAATAATCAAGAAAGGGATAAGCAAAGAGAAGAGGGTAACAGAGAGAGGCATGGTAGAAATCATGATAATAGGGGAGGTACAGTACAGAATGATCGAAGGCAAGGTAGGGATGATCAGAGACAGGCTAGGAATAATCACAGGAATGAAAGAGATGAGCAAAAATCAAGGGAACCAAATTTAAACATGTAGAAAGAGGGATTGTGCCCCGAATGCCTCCTTAGACAGACTAATGGGGAAAAATAATTATTATGGAGTATTACATACAAATCAGAAAAGTCAAAATTGTAATAATGAAACCTAAACAGAATTTGAAATCTTACCCGAAGAAAATCAGGCAGAAGCAAGGATGGTTCAGGGAAAAAGGGATTTATGTCCGTACATTGAAGGGTGTTTGATATCTGTAGGAAAAAAATTTGAAGATGCTTGTTGATTCAGGGAGTGAGGTAACTGCTATGTCTGAAGACTGTTTGAAAGATTCAGCATTGTTGTATTTAAATATGAAAATACATGGAAGTAAATTAATTGCTGTCATCCACACAAAGAGTACACAACCATTGTTAATATTGAATTATATATGAAATAAGTGACACTGCATTTTTTTTTTATTTAATTAGGGCTTACTCTGTCCTGAACTGCTGATACCAGTAAAGAGTCTGGACAAAAAATTTTCAACTTTTGTCGTTGATATTATAATATGAACTGTATTTGATAGAAACAAGAAACAAACCAGCTTTTTAAAACGTAAAACATATTGAAAACAATTGTATGAGAAGTTATTGGTTCTCGCTTGTAGAGCTGTGGTGATATTATATTTATTGCGATCTTTGAATGATTCCTGCATTTGGTTAGTAGTTTGCAAACAACTTCAACTTTAAAGTGTTTGCTGGCCTGTACTGTAAACTTCTTTTTCCATGTCTGCTTAGCATGAATATTACCAAAGTACTGTTAATATGTACGACCACTATGGTACAACATAATGTAGCTGATAATGTTTCTCTTCAAGTTAAGGAAGTATACAGTAGAAACATTTTCCACTTTATAAAACTCTCGTTTAACTTTCATTAAGGTCAAGGTCTCGTAAATTTGTTTTCATTTTCATTTCTATTTCGTGAAATTGAGAGTCAACATTTTTCATTTTTATTTCAATAAACAAAAAGCCACATTCTCACAACCCTAAGGACTATATTCCATTCCGGACTTAAATATTTAAATTTTACCCCATACACATAAGTATAAGATTGTAATCTCAATATGACTGTCATTACTTATCGTTAGTTTTTTTTTTTTAATGCTGAAACCGAAAATAAACATTTGAAAAATGCAATAATTTTTTTTTAAAACACAAATATTTTTTATTCTTTATTTTTATGAGCATGACATTGTAGCCTGCAATGTCTTTTTCCATTCTGATTTTTTTTGAGTTTGGTTTATCAGTTGGTTTTGATGTAGTCGTTAAAACGGAAACATGCAAAATATGACTTTAACAAGCCATTACGCGAAAACTATGAGAAATAAAAAAAATTTCATATGAGCCAAATTTAGTCACATTTGTGTCTAAAATAAGAAAAAAATTTATGCTACAAATAAAAAATTGGTGATGAAAATTGTGGTAGACCATGCCCTTAAACAGTGAATGTTAACATTTTTGTCTGGTGAACAATGTTACTGTTTCCTGTGCGAAGTTGGAAATTAATTTGTTGTTTGGTTTTACGAATGTGATGTGAAACAAACTGAACACATTTGTTTACATGTTTTGTAATTGGGATTGAACATGTCGTAGATCTAAAGCGCAGATTGTAACAAAACTAACTGTGCAATTTGTATCGTTATTTGAAATAAACAAGTACATGTGATGTTTAGTTTTCTTACTTTAAGGTTTTTTTAACGCTAGTTTATAGTTCCGGAATGTTTGTTTAATTGTCTATTATATTGAAGATGATATGGTGTTGCAGATATGCGTAGGTCTACATCATTTGTAAGACATTTGTCAAGATTTTATTCGCAAATGGTTTAAAGACATTTGCAGTTGCTTGCCTCTGCTACAATATTGTGTCTCCATTAAGAAGAGCTAAACTTTAATATAGGTATTTTACATGCAAAATTTTTGACATTTTATATACAAATTGTTTAGAAATTATTCACCGAGAAACATGGAGTGCAATACATGAGCTAATGTGCAGAAACCCATCTTATATGGAAGTTACTTTGTGGGTATTTATCGTTAACTGTAACTGTACAAGCTGGCTGAAAATATAAATTTGGCTGGGTTATTTTGTGAACTGACTTTATCCCAAAGTGTTCTAGGGTATAAAATAATACTAGGTAGGAGGCAGAGTCTTATGTATTTAATCAGTGTAAGTACACTTTTGAGGCAGATTGATTTGCAACATTTGTGTCCATCACTGGAAAAAAGGGAAGATACACAAACACTAACTAGGCCACAAGATCCTGAATTGTATGACAAACAGATATTTTCATATTTTCATCTTGTGTTGAGAAAATAATGTAATACCAGAGTGTCACAACTTGTTTTAAAGCATGGATGAGATGTTTAAAACACAATGATTTAAAGATTTTTTTTAGTAATAATGTAGTGTACTCAGTTATGGAGGTTGGCAGGATGTGTTGTGTTCAACTGTAAACAATGATGTTAGCCAGTTACCATTGGACTAATCTCGGATGATGTTTGTCTTGTGTATTGATCTTTGCACCATGAGTAGCAAATGTGAACTATGTGAGCTACAAATAACTCAGTCACCGTATGGATTGTGTAGACTTTAGAAATAAATTTTTTCATTATTTTCCCTCCCTCTCTTCTCTCTCCCCAATAGATGCATTTCAAAATAATAGTTTCTAGACGATTGATAAAATAATCTGCATTATTGTTAAGAATTTTTGTAATTATTAAAGTTTGCAACAGGACGACATTCGTTACAAGCAAGCAGTTTGTGTAAGTTGTGCATACAAAAATACAGTTCAAGCTAATTATATTCTTTTGGACAGAAGAAAGGTATTATTAACAACATTATTCATCAAAAATTATTTTAAGATATATTTAAAAATAATAGTTTTATAATTCTTCGTAAAACAGCTATAAGTTCTGGAAATAATATGAGATGCAAAAAATTAAATTGAATATACAAGTATGTGAGGTGTAAAAAAATTAAATTGAATATACAAGTACACATAACAGCTTACTTGAAAATGTAACACGTTGGATTCATATTCAGGAGAACTCTGGTTCGATTTCAGGCTCAAGCCATCCCAAAATCAATCCAGGCGAATGCCGGGATTGTTCCTTAACAAAGGCCATGGTCAACTCCTCTCATTTAATCAAGTTGTGTGTCTGAATTTCTAATGACCTCGTTGTCTATGATTGGTAAAGATCATTTGTCTTGCCAAATTGAGTTGTCACATTAAAAAATACCACTTTTCTCTTCATGTAATGTTTGTACTGTAGATGGAAAACATTTACGAGTTTGGCAGCCTTAGCTGTCCTTAGTGTGTTTCTAACATTATCTGTCTCACGTAAATATTCCATATATTGGCAGTTCACTTTTGAGAAATGTCTCTGGAAACAGGATTTTATAGACTGTGCTTTTCCAGGAAGCCAGGCAAGTTTAAAGCTCCAAACAATATAACTGCCAGGTAAATTTCTCAGAAAATATGACAATGGTGCTCCCAAGCAATTTGAAGTAACAGAGTATGCGATTTCACTTGTTGTGTTAATATTTATTACTGAAAGCATGTTACACAACTATAACATTCTCTACACAGCATGTAAAAGTTTACACCCCGAAAGTGGCATCGTAAAGTTCAAACCAGCTCAACGAAACTTCGGCTTAACGTTAAGAAGGCGGAGGGACAATCTTCCTCAAAACTCTGTCGGCCTTCATGCCCTGGCAGAAGAATTAAAGTTAAAATTTATAAATGTGCGAAGAAAAGGTTATATAGAATACGACCACGAGCGCTACAGTGTGGGTAAAATTTGCCATGCTCACATCGTATTATTTTGAATGAGTTAACGCCCCGACCTTCCTCGACAAACGCTTGACTTGAAACTAATGTGAACACAACTATGAACAACACCTCGCATCTGTCTCGCCAAATCAGGACATTGCATGACCTAGCAATGACCTTCATTGCAAAAAAAGTAAATACGTTCTGCCTGTGGGATCAACAAACTGTGATTTATTATTTAGGCTAGCCATCCTGCAACCTTCTAAAATACTCTCAAAAACCTCCAAGAGTATCATGCCTAATAAAACCCCCCAAAAAGCCAAAACATGCATTAAATCAAATAATCCCAATTTAAAAATCTCTACACAATTTAGAAAAGAAATACACGCATAACTACCTGCAAAGTAAAATAGCTAAATCCTGCAATATTACAAATAATAAACCTCAAGTATTTCAGAATTGCTACTTTTATGTCATTACGTACTGAAGTCAAGTTAATTGTTGAAACTTGTTTTTGTTTGTTTTTAGGGTACAGTTGTGATGGAAAAACTACAAGCACCTGATTTGGATGAACCTGGTCCTAATTCTTGGGTGAAGTACAAAATATTGAATATTGAAGTGCTCAAAGGAAAGCAAACTACTGCAGCTCAAGATTTATTCGTCATAACAAATAATGATGACAACACAACTGCTACAATTATTGTGGGAAAAAATCTGACAGATTGGTGGGGCACTTATAACATAACATTTTTTGTAAGTTACTACTGTTGTTAATGAACAAAGTTTCTTTTTACTATTAATGGTGTGCTGCTCCCTTTAGGAGTTAGTTTATTGCTTTAATAATGTGTATTATTTTATTATTTGAATATCAGCCCACTCTAAGAAACTTATGTAAGACAAGCTACATACAGTGGTTTTATGTATAGTATAATTTATTAATGCAACACTTATATAAGCTTTCCTGATAATCTGTAATGAATGAAATTCATAGTGTTCACATTTATTACACATTTACTTGCAGGAAAGCTAAGAATAGTGCTATCAATTACCAGGCAACTTATTGTCACACCATCTTGATGATATAAAAAATATGCCGAGTTAGGCCTCTGAGGTTCAACATAGCACACACACACTGTATACAGTACCTACTATAATTTCCCCCTGATACACTACAGTCTACTGTTTAGGCAACCAGCATAACGTGTACACAAATTGATGTAACTGTTCCTTTTATATACAAACTTCCACCAGTCAAGACAGTACCGTCAATACAGCAAGACTACTTATGCTAGGCACCAACTTGGGAGACACATAATCTTCTCCGACATAAATCAAGCTCTCCTACAGCAAGTCTGGTTTATTTTGTTTGCTATTTACTATGGAGTTGTATCTGGTGCAGATATTTTAAATTACAGTGATCTAATATGGTTTTAACAACAGGAAGGTAGTTGGACAATATGAGTGCTTGACTGAAAATTTCAAGAGCTTCTATAAATGACTGCCTGCCCTGAGCACACAGTGCTAGTTCAAAAATTTTGTTAAATGCTGTAGGCTGGTGGAACACTGTTTTCCTTCCTGTGTTAGTCCAAAAATTGTGTCAAATGCCATAGGCTGGTGGAGTACTATTTACCTCCTTGTGTTTGTCCAAAAACTTTTTCAAATGCTGTAGGCTAGTGAACCACAGTTTTTCCTTTCTGTGCTAGTACAAAAATTGTGTCAAATGCTGTAGACTTGTGGAGCACTGTTTTACTCCCTGTGTTAGTCCAAAAAATTGTGTCAAATGCCATAGACTGGTGGAGCACTATTTACCTCCTTGTGTTAGTCCAAAAACTTTTTCAAATGATGTAGGTTGGTGAACCCGTTTTCCCTTTCTGTGCTAGTACAAAAATTGTGTCAAATGCTGTAGACTTGTGGAGCACTATTTTTCTCCCTGTGTTAGTCCAAAAAATTGTGTCAAATGCTGTAGGCTGGTGGAGCACTGTTTTCCTCCTGGAAACAGATTAAAGTAAGTGTGTCAACTTGGCCAGTAGATGAGCACCACATAACTTGAGTCAAGAAAGGAAGACTTGTTTCAGATAAGAGACTTATGTTATGGCTAACAATATATGTACATACACATTGCCTTTAGTATCACTAGTTCTCAAATATGTCACCATATCAGGGCATACAAAATATGGCAAAGTAATAGTTTCCTGTCTGGGTAAACTGTCATTGTTCGGTGATCACATTGAATCATCCCATTCCAATCCTTGGGTCCACAAATATTGCAACATAATATTGTCTTATGCAAATTTAAGTGACATATAGGCCAAGGGCCATGGATACATGCTATTTGTGCTAAGACAAAGTGTTTGTTTGGGACAACAGTACTGATGCACAAGCAGTAGGGAAAAAATTGCCCTTTCCTGGATCCTACTTAAGTCTAAAAATGTTCGCAACTGACTCAAATGAGAAATTCGACAATGATGCTCAGGTACATTATTCAAAACATTGTGATCAGTTATTGGACCATTTTTGTATTTCAGACCTTTCTAGAGTTTAAGTTCAATCAACTATTTTTTCATCACATTTACTTCCTCCACAGAGGATCTACATGTCACATCATCAACAAATCATTTGTTTATGAGAACATTTTTAGCGACAAGATAGTTGAGACCCTCATCGCAAGCCAATGGACATAGGGTGCAGATGGTCGGGAAAGGTGAAAGTGACAATCCATACATAATAGTGTTGAATTGGAATACTGTTAATGGTCGAGAATGATCATCACGCCAGAAAATAAGATGGTATGGTCGGTAGTGAACAACGAACTGGCAGTCAGATTTCTGACAACATTCCCTCACAAAAGAAGCCATATGGTTACATAATAATTAATAACTTTAATCTTACTCACGAGTCCAATATTAAAACAGGAAGCATAAGCCCAAAGAGTGCACTACATATATGCAAAGAAAAGTGCTTCTGTCGTAGCATTATTTCTCGAAGATGATAGCTATACTTGTGACAGTATTTCCATTCACTCATGGATGTTAAAGCACTGAGTGGATATCATGGTCTTGGTGACAGTTTCTTTACATGCGTGGAAATACACACTCTGCTTATAACCAAACAAGTGGCAAACAAAGCAAATAATAAGTCAATTTTTAGTCGTCTGTCACTAGAGAGACTAATTAAACACCTGAGGACCAAACATCTTTTGAGATTTTATCACATTTACTTGCAGAACAATTGATGAGAGTGCTGTTGTTCGTGAAGCAACTTACCGTTATACCATCTTGATTTCTACTGCAGCTTTGACATGGCTAGGAACTTTTTTCGGCAAGAAGTATCTATCTGCATCACATACCTACTTGCAAGAAGGTCCACACTAGTACATATATTAGTCTGGAAATTATATTCAAATTTTAAAAAATGAGTCTGGTACGATGTTTATGATAATGGAAATCGAGTACACAATGCATGCATTAACTCCTTTTCACTCCGTGCTGGTAATCTGAGTGAGAACTTGCATCGTTGATGGTCTAGTGGTAGGTATTTATTGTGTTGCCTGACTGGGAGACTGAGAGAGGTAAATATTTTGTATAAGGTTTTTGAAGGCGTAGGTAGATTTGCACAAACTGCAACATTTAAAAATTATCAAAAAAAGTGTTCACTTTAAATTGAGAAGCCTATTTACCTGTATATGCAATTGTTAGCAAGCAGCTTTGTTATGCTGTACAATATCTGTAGTGAAGTCCCTTTTTCATACCACTCCTGCCAAAAACTGGTGTAAAATGCAAGGAAGTGTAAAAATAAGGAAAGTTACAATGTACGAGATATACAACTGACTAACAAAAACTGGTGTAAAATGAATAAAAGTGTAAAATTTGGGAATGTAAATGAGGGGTACTACTGTACTTTATCTTTTTATCAAAATGGTCCGTACAATATATCTACTCCTCAACTACCTACCAACCCTAGACACATACATTTCCCAACATCACATCTCCGTACACAGTATTAATTTATAACATTTGTCCCCCTTCAACCTTGCACAATACCACAACATAAAGCACATACATTTCTCAGATTCACACAACAGTGACATGATAGTAAGTCTGTTTGACACAGGGAACCAAAGGCTGCAAGGCAACTAATTACATCTTTAAATTAAATAGAAACATGTACTTACAGGGTATCATGGAGGTTGACAGCTACACACACGAAAAGGATGACAGATTTTGCGCGGAAGTGCTAACGTAGTGATCCGCGCCTCTGCCCAAAATATGTCGTCCTTTTCGTGTGTGTAGCTGTCAACCTCCATGATACTCTGTGAGTACATGTTTCTATTTAATTTTAAGATATAATAGTAAGTCTGTGTCTTTAACGTCCTGGCCTGATGTGCGAGGATTTTTTTTTAACCTCCAATCGGCTGTAATGAAAAAATGGGAATGAATTTGCAAATTATTTTAATGTCAAAAGAAACGTACATCTTTACACTATTTTTCCACATAATCACCGTGCAGATTAAGGTACATTTTTCGTACCGATGCACCAGCTTGCCAATACTGAGATGTGAGTTTGGCCGCTCCACATGGTTGGCGGAAGGTGGTAAACACTGTGTGTTGATTCACATGCGATTATAAGTATTGATTAATCAGCATACTGTAATCACAACAAGAAGTTTCAGGGGACAAGGCTGAATAGGCAGGAGGCATTATTCTTTACAGAGGGTATCGGAAAGCTGGTGCATCGGTACGACAAATGCCTCAATCTGCACGGTGATTATGTGGAAAAATAGTGTAAAGATATACGTTTATTTTGACATTAAAATAATTTCCCAATTCATTCCCGTTTTTTTATTACAGCCAATCGGAGGCTGAAAAAAAAATCCTCGTATTTATACCACTTATATTGTCACATACATGAATCACTTTACAGGTCCAATTTTTGTGGTATCATAACTCAGCATCCTTTTCTTGTCTTGTGTACTTCTTCTCTAATTTGTTCTTCCCATGAAAATCCCAGGAACAGTGTTCTATTTTGCCTTTCTTATGAGCTGTCTTCAATTTCGCCACATGATGCTAGAGTTGATGACCAACTGGTGCAATTTGGAATATGCTGCCGGCTTTTGAACTGAGCCATATTGCTTCAGATCTGATATCCACACCTTTATTCTCTGCCCCAAAGGTTCCAGCTCTTTGGCAGCATGCATTCTATAAAAATTCTCCTTGTTACTATTTCAATCCCATTGTGGCTACAAAGTTGAAGGTGGTTCAGGCAGCTAGGTACTCAGTTTCCTGCCAAACAATAATTCTGCTGGAGAAAACTCTGTCTCCAGTGGTGTAACCCTGTAAGCTATTTAGCTTTGGTTAGGATCTTTCAACTTAGGCAGTATTTTATTCACCATTGCCACTGCACTTTCTGCTTCACCATTTGGTACAGCAAACTTGGGATTAGACATGATGTGAACAAACCCATATTCTTTAAAATACTGCTAGAACTCAAGAGATGTATATTGAGTTCCTTGATTACTATAAACAGTTTCAGGTATGCTGTGCCATCCAAAAATCTTTTTTGAATGTACAATTACAGTCTCTGCTGTCATGAGATCCAGGCGGACAACGTCCAGATATCTCGAGTGGTAGTCTTATACTAATACGTATTGTACAGTCCAAACTTCCATGATATTGATTCCCACTCGATACCAAGGTTGCTATGGTTTCCCGAAATTGTTCCAGGCGAATGCTTGGATGTTTTCTTAACAAAGACCATGGGTGACTTCTTTTCGAGCTCTTGTCATTGTACCAAGTTGTGCATCATCATCTCTAATGACCTCGCTGTCGACAAGACGTAAAGGCCACCTACCTTACCAAGATTGCTCGAGCAGTAGTGTAGGCATCAGGCAGTTCTGCCCTCTTCTTTACGCTGCTGTAAACATCCTGTGCACTTCTCAACCAAATTATTGACATCTAACCAGATGGGCCACCGTACTTATATAAGGGATCAAAATTTGTTTTTCATGCATGATCATTACACTGTGGAATGTGAGTTGAACCGTATAGAGTCAAGAATGGAAAACCCTTGTCAGATCGGTGAAAAATGTTGTGTTTGAGAGTTTAACAAACTTTTTCATGTTCATGCACCATATGGATTTCTTGTAGTCGAGCATCAGAATAGGGGATTTCTTGTAGTCGAGCATCAGAATAGGGGATTTCTTGGAGGATACTTTCAACAAAAAGCTCTTCCTCAATCTTTGTGTACTATACATTGCTTTCTGTACAGAACCCTGGGACAGTGCACAAAAAATATTTTCCTTTCAAATGCAACATAGCATAATCAAAACACATTAGGTGGATCCACATTCTTTGCAGCCATGCAGTGAGTAGAGCAACTGGCTTTCTTGATAGCAGGGTGACCAGTGGCTTGTGGTCTGTCACTGGTTATTTTGGCTCCGCAGTATGAACTTCTCACTGGAACATGTGATTACAAGAAACTCGTTTTGTATTTGTGCATTATACCTCTCTACCTTACTTAGGCTTCATGAAACATATTCTACGCGCTTCCATACCACCTTATGGCACTGTCTCAGCATCCTGCCCACCACGTATGTTGAATCTGCTGATATGCACTTCTCTACCATTCTAGACAGTAAAGTGTCAGCGTAGGCCGTTGTGCAATTTCTTCAAAACTTTGCAATGAATTTCTTTAGGTAATTCACCAAAGCTAGTAATCATCTGAGTTGTGTACTGTTCGTTGGGTCAGGAATGTTGGTTATGGCTGTAGTTTTGTCTGGGTTGGGTTTACTCACAATGTGACCCAGGAATTTTATTGATTTTGTTTTGAACTTGCATTTTTCTCTGTTGAAAGTCACACCATTTTGCTGTGATCTCTCTAGTACTGCTTCCAGTTTTTGACCATGCTTTTCCGCAGTGCTGTCGTATTCCAGTATGTCATCCACATGGTTCGCCACACCTGGCATTTCTCATCACTGTCTGGTGAATTTGGTGCTGGTAATGTTAAGCCACTAAGTTTATTCCTAATGGTAACTTGTTGAAATAGTCCCTTCCAAATTATGTAATAAATGTGGTGAGCACCGGACTTTAGTGAATGAAAAGAATTTACAAGAATCCCTTTGATGTATCTGAAACTGTAAACCACTGAGCATTTGGTAATTGAGCTGGTGACTCATCCACAGAAGGCATCTGAAACCTCTCTCTAGTGATGAACTTTATGAGCATTGTGTAATCAACACAGAACCTTATCTACTAAATTTTCTGTATCACTTTTGATGCAGATTTTTATGAACATTGTGTAGTCAACACAAAACCTTATCTACTCAATTTTCCATATCACGTTTGGTGCACATCACTGAGTTGGCCACTGTATTACAGAAATAACTTCTACCTCCAACATTCTATTGAGCTAGTCTTTCTCCTTTTCAATAAGAAGCAGTGCTACATGACTGGTGACATCTACTGCAAATGGAGTGGCATGTTCTTTTAAGTGTATTGTGATATGGCTACCCCAGTCTACCCAAATTCTTAAATGCAGTTGGAAATTTATCCAAATACAGTAAACACTTGTTTTACCGGACTATTTTGGGGGAGTTGTGATCCGGTAAATCAGATGTCGGGTAAATCGCGAAGTACCAAAATCGGTACACGAAAATAGACAACGAGCCGATAGATTTTTATAGCAGTGTGATGCACGTAGTAACGCAACGTTTTTGTTGTGGTCAAATCGCTGGAAGTGGGCGAGGGGAAGGTTTGTGCTTACTGATGGGAGTATAAAGATAAGCGTACGCCTTTGTCCGCTCATTGCGATAACCAAGAGTGGAGGGCGGGAGAAGAGTAGAAGGAGAGGGACAGGAGGCGGCTTGCTATCAGCTTGGTTTCATGTTACGTTGCATGGTAACATGTAACACCTGAACTTGAGCTACTGCTTTGTATTTCACAGTAAAGTGTTTATTTACTAAATATGTAACAAAAAAAATTTCCATCTAAGCTACTGCTGTTTGCATCGCGACGCAGTATCGCATACCGTGTCTGACAGATAATAATCTAGCCGTCGTCCTTGAGAATTTCTGAAGTGCAAGGGACGAAAATGCTGAGCGTGAGTAAGGCATATGTTGGGCTAGTTTGTCCACAGCAGATTTAATCTCTCTACACCACGCACATTTACACCACACGAGCGTTGCTGAACATTCACTGTCTCGTGTGTAAATGCTGTAGCAAGTTTCACGTGTTTCCTGGGTCCAACAGTGCCAATTTTTTTTGTTCAACATCATATTTCAACACATAACTCTTTAACAAGTTTTTTGCTTCTCAAATGTCCGACTCAGTTTGTTTCTTGACACTATAATCATCACACAACTTTGCTACCGAAACACCGGCCTCTTAACTTTTCTATTAGTTCAAATTTTTTGCTTGATGTCAAAGTTACTCAATTTCTTATGTTGCAGGTGCCATTTCATATTTAAAAATGCATAATCTTTATCGCACACGTACATTAACTGCGTAAAAAATTCAAGTAGACACGAGAGTCGTTCTTGTCCGGACACGTCAGAACACCGATGAGCGACTAGCTCTGCTTACCGTCTTACAGGCTATCTGTGTGCGCGCCTGATGTCACGCACCAAAGCACAATAACCATGTAGGTCTTGTGCTGTTGATCTTACAGTTCCGTTAAAAAATTCAGGTAGACAATCATTCTTGCCCGGACACTGCACATACCTCGATGCACGATTAAAAATGGCTCTGTCTACCGTGTTACACGGCTATCCATGCGCGTGCCTGATGTCACTCACCAAAGCACAATAACCAGGTAGGTCTTGTGCTGCACGTTTCAAATAGACCTGACAGTGGAATAATTTTGTATCGCCAGATTTCGTCCATTAAATAAGAAGTTTGCTGAATGGAAGTCCGATAAAACGAGGATTTACTGTACTCGTAAGCTGCTCTGTTAACTCCAGCCACCTCATGGACTGCTACTACATTTAGTGCCCTTATTGCAGGTCGGCCATCACGCACATTTCTTGGCTTATATTTTGCTCACCCAGTGGTAAAAGCACTGTCGCTGTAACAGAGTTATTTACCAACCTTAATTTTTTTTCATGTTTCATTGATAGCTAATCCTAATTTGTCGCTCAGCTGCCTGCCTATGACAGTCACATTGCCCCTGTATGTGTTTTGAATGTTGTTTTAACACTTTGCAACCCTAGCTAGGGTTTTCATACCAAGGCCTTGAGCACCTTCAAATACTAGCTCTCCCAAGTAATAGCAGTGACCGTATTCTGCCCTAACTCTTGCACGCTTATAATTTTATAATCACACTTTTACATCATCTTTCAAATCTGGTTGTTTTTTTTTCTACCCCCACATCTACAAAATGTTGCATTTCTAGTCTGAATATTTAACCACGGATGAAATAGTGCAATATCACATTTAAATATTTGATTATGTTACTACTGTATCCACTGCTACTGCCACCACTCTGACCTTTGGTATTCTATGTTTTTTTTTTTTTTTCATGGTTAGAGGCTGACGTCTTTTCCTTATGCTTCCTGTCAGGGAGATCAAGAATCTTTAACCATGTCTATGCTGATTGTAATTTCTCACTCAGACTGTTGCTAAATCCATATTGCCTCTCCCTGCCAAATTTTTTTCTTTGATTCTGCTGCTCTGAGTTTGTGGTCCATTTACAATGCCTCGGATAACTTTTGTACAACTATACCAATCACCATTGCTGTTGTAAGCAGTTTAACTTTGAAATTATGTTACTTGGACTAAATGACTTACTTAAAAACATTATAGATTTATACATCTGCCTGTTCATCCTACTAGCAATGTTTGAAAAATTTGGCTTGTTCATAAACAACATTTTTCTTTACCATGAAAAAGTCACAATATTTCTGCGTTATGATGGTATACTGATTTGCATACTCATATAAATTTTACCAGCAATTTGTCAATTTCTGTAAAGAGCATCACATGTACTTGACTCTCTTCTGACTTTTTGTCAAGTTCAAATGTAACACGGAACCACTCAAATTGTCTTATCCATTTGTCCCATTATGTCAGCCTTTGAAAGTCGAAGTTTTCTGGAGGTACTATCAGAAACTGTGCCATTGTTATTCCTGCCGCATTGACATTCAAACTACCAACCATGATGCACAAATTCATTCAGTGAAAATCAATAACTGTACAATTGCTTCTATTTGCAGAGGATCATTTTTGAACAGGTGGTGCATAATAGGAAAATTTTCTATAAAAAAGTTTTTAATATTTACCTGATTCTTCCGAATTATTTCGGCCCTAAATGCAGCCAGGCAAATTGTAATTTTCGAATTATTCAGCTGTAAAAATGCTGTATTTTCAAACGCCACCACAAACATTGAAAACACGTTCTTATTGGCTAACACATTTATGACGTAGTCTTATGTGTTTTGGTTAGCCACTGCACGCCAGGCACTATTGTGTGTATTGGTATATTTCACTGACTTAAAAACTGTTAAAATTTAGCGAACCCGGTTACGTAAAAGATAATTTGAGGAATTTGCCTGATGTTTGGGCATGCATGGTTGTAGATTTGGTAGTCAACAACAAAGATTTATTTCACTTGTGTAGGAGTGAAGACAGCAATGTATTAGTAGCTCTCGCACATTACGACTTTTTAGTTATATGTATGAGTTTATGTAAAATTAATTTAAATTCCAGAGAGATAATAACTTACTGCGAATTCACTTTAATGTTTCAGGTCCGGTATATAATCCTAAGTTTAGATTTGAAAGGTCAGCCGAACGACGTTCACATGCGTACAAAAAGTGAACTTATCAAGGTAATATTTGGAATGTGTTTAACCAAACCTGGCACAGACTATAATTGAACATTCTGGTTCCGTGAGTCGGTAAAATAATATAGCAGATCAATTATTTTTTTAGAAGTAACTTTTTTCTCTCAGTAATTTTTATGTTTCTCATGAACGGCATTGAGACAGCTGTGCTGTCATCTCGGGGCAAGTTTCGCAAGACCCCTTAAATAATCGGACAATCACAGGTGCCTTGAACTCGCCTATTGGCTAATGGCATTGCCGCAGCCAGTGGAACAACCAAAACACTACAGCTGCAGGGATTTCGTCACAAACTGCAAGCTATTGACCACAATTTTTAACTGAAAAGAACTTATTTATTTTATGCTAACCGTGTCATGTTATACACAATACAGCATTATATGCGTGAATTGTATTTTTGTCGTTATAGCAGACAATTAGGTCTCTTCGTGAAGCTTAAACCATGCAGTACGCCTTTATTTATCAGACAGCGCTCAAGATTTTATTCTGTGTAAATTGCATTTTTTTGCTGTGCAAACGAACTACTATCCAAATTTATACTCTTTGAATTTCAAGCCATACTCAATTTTACCGCATAAACTACTTTATTTAAAACAATTTCATGGCTTGAATGTATGTTGCTGTCGTTCGTGTGTTACATACATTAAAATGTACAGTATCATGACGCACCACGACATCAACATGGCGGTTCACGTTTTTGCTGCGTAAAACAGACTGCTCTTTTTAATTTTATTTAAGATTTTCTGGAGTTACAAATACCCAGAGAATGAAAGTATGGTACATTTGTTCATGAAATTAAACGTACTTTTAAATAAAAATATGATTAAAAAAATAGGAATTTTCTCTATTGCCTTAAATCCCACTTCTGACATCATGTAATGTGGTTTAGCATACTTTGTCTTTATTTCAAATCAACATCGTCTGTACAACATATCTATTCATCAACTGTCTACCAGCCTGAAACAAATACATTTCCCGACACATCAAACTTGAGCCGACTTAAAAGGAAAACTGTTAAAATTCACAAGACTATGTACAGAATAACTCTGTAATGTTTCTGAAGGGACCAAATAAATTTCTACTTTATTAGCTGGAAAACATTATAAGAGGGTACTTTCCTGTTATAAAACAGTTTTAGGAACAAAATGAAAGCAACCTTACGACCAGAAGAAAAACATTATGAAGGGAAATATTATAACTAGGCTGTACTGTATCATGTAGCTTTCTCTGACAGTAGGTAGATACAATCAAATAATGATTGAATCAGCGAGACTTGAGGATGTCTGGAGAAGTTTAATAATACACAGTTGAAACACTGCTATCTCCTGACCACTTATCAGGTGGGAACTAAAATATCTGGCGGTAATTGAGTTGTAACAAAGTGTCTAACAAGTAATTAATTTATAGTTTTGTGTTTTGTTATTTCAGTAAAAGCGATCACTGTTAAGTAGTATGATGCTGTAGCAGTAAGAGTACAGTATACACTCTTTTATTTGACTTTGTTGTTTCCAGGCACAAGATGAAGGTGATCCCCCATTAAATGACACCAAATCTTACAGTATTCACATACAAGGGTTCAATGATCATGATCCTGTGTTTACCAACCCCAGCCCTAGCATGAAGTATTTGATTTTGAAGAAAGTAAGTTCTGTATTGGTAATCATGAATAGTTATTGAACATATTTTAAAATTAGTGTAAATGTTAAAATTTTATCTTGGTAGGGGAGTTTTCAAGCCATCAATTTTTTTATCTGACTTTTCACACACAAAATGTTGTGTCCAGACTCGTAGCCAGTAGTAAGTTAACACAAAACAAACATATGTATTTTAAATAGCCATTTCAAAAAAAAATTATGCCGGAATAATATCTCTATAAATGGCAGTCTTGATGTTCTAATAACTTTTTTTTTGTAGGAGCGACAAACTACTGGTTCATCTGTCATTAAGAATGATGGAAATTACTTTCCAGACATCACAGCAACAGATGAGGATGAAGGTGAAAATGGTCATGTGACCTTTGAAATACTTGGTGATGGTAGGTAATGGGTATGTCTCTGCTACAACATTTATAGAAGTAGTTGTGTAACGGGACTTGCATATTAAATGTAACTAATTTATTTTGTGACAGAGGTTGCATTGAAGTATTTGAAGCTGTCAGATGAACGTGACGACAACTCTGCCTCACTTCTGATAGCACGACCGTTTGATGATGACACAAGTTCAATTTTCACGGTGAGCTTATTTGCATTCTGAATTACTTATATAAAAATTTTTTTCAGTTATTCTATGGCCTTAGAAATGATACCTTGAACTGCGGAATGTTAATGTCTGGATTTATTATAGACCTATATTTGTTATTATCTAGGATACTATTTTCATATGCCCCAGGCAGGAATCTGAATTTCTTTCAGCTATCTAATTTTGTTGATGTTAATCCCACCAAGTTTAGATTCCACTCATATTGAACTGCAGAAAGACTTCTCTTAACATCACCTTGCTTAAAATTACAGTATTTCTTAATTGCATATCTTGTACTTTAATACTAGACTTTACTTAATATCAGCCACTGATTCTTTTAGCATATTTTGAAATTTGATTTACCTTCTGCATGCTCTGTTTTACAGTACACCACTTCCAAAATTGTTCTGCTTCTGGGATTGTCTCCACTGAACACAGTTCACACATCATAATTTTTATACAATTCTAATACAGTTAATTCTCATTATAAAAATGGGTTTTAAAGTAATAAAGAATAGTGAGAAACATTTTAAAAAAAGTCACATAATGAACAAAAATTACTGGGTGGTGTTGGAAAAAACTGTTTCTTGTGGGTAGATCAACATGCCTTGAATTTCATGCATAATTTTTTATTAATTAGTTTAATGTAGTGAGTTGTATACTATAAGTTGAAAAAATTAGTATTGATGAGTTCCATATCGCTCGTCGTAGTGTTAGACCAACAGTTTCATTTTGAGAATAACTTATGTAATGATAGAGATATTTAAGGTTTAGACGGTAAGAGTAAAATTTTATTTCAGTTAATTTATCACTCAGGAGTTCCAGCTTCTTTATTTTCTTATATTTATTTACTAATTCAATCAGGGGTGGATCCAGACCTAGGTTTTTTTTTTTTGTGTGGGAAGGGGGCTTTCCTTAAAAAATTAGTTATGTTCACATCCCAAGTCAAAGAAGGGAGCATCTGGAGGTCCTCCCCTGAAACAATTAGGGTGCAAAATGATGCTATTTAAGGTGTTTCCTATACAAAAAAAATTGAATATACCTCTGTAAAAATATGTAATATGTTAAGGATAAACTATAGGGTCTACATAAAAGATCAATTTGGGGGGCCTGATTCCACCTGGTTGGAAGGGGTCCCTGGTTCCGCCCCTGAACTCAACGCTTTTCTGTGTATCAGATTAGTGTCACGGCTGAGAATGTTTTAGGTGTATTGTTCCACTCGTTTTCAACCAATTAATATCTATGAAGCAATGTGTGTAGTGTTCACTTACAGCAGATGTTATAGCTAATAAAAAAAAAAAAAACAGGAGAAAGGAAGTTACATAAAAATACTCTCTGTTACAGTTGCATGGCTGAAAAATACATAATAACAAGAGACTCTACTTTGCAGGCAGTATTGTGTTAATTGTAAACTGAAAAGGTGTGGAGAAGCATACTGATAGATTACATCAGCAGGAGGTACTAGAGATGTGTGCCGACTTTTATCTGCACAAGATGTTAATACTCATGTCTACAACTTGACAGTCACTTCAAAACATTAACTGCCATTATAGTTTACCATTCTGATGCACCCGACATTAACTTCAAAGCATTACCTGCCATTATCGTAGTCATTCTGACGTACGCTAGGCCCATAACTTTTGTTAAGTTTAAAGAAAAAATGTGGAAATATCAGACAAGGACATGACCAATTTAATTCTGTACTGTACATGCACCAGTACACAGGTAGTGACAAAACAAAACACTGTAGTATGTTGGTGCAAACAAGCCAATAAAGGAAGCAAAAAAATTACTTGTTGTCTTGCGTACGGTCTTATCACTCTCTTAATATCAGAATTCACTTGAGATCTCATAAGACTTATAGTACACGTAGCACACTGTTCGGAAACCTAGAGCTGCAGGTTCTATCTAGCAGAAAAAAATCTACATTTTTGGTTGCTGAGCTGATGTTACTTCAACTTTGTCGTCATTATTTTTGTGGCCTAGTTTTGGGCAGATGCATACAGTATAAGTGATGCTTACCAAATGTTTGCTATCAACCTGCCCTTGCTGCATGCTCTAATATTGACGCACATCAATGCAGCTTGTGTATTTGTTCCTTCCTGAGCATGTTTGCAATAATTTGGAGGAAGGTCTCTAAATTAGGTCATTGTGGTGCCATATTCGTAACAACACAATAAAGTAAAGAAGTTTGTTTGTAGTAAAATTATAGAAAACACCATTTGAAGTACTGTTTCTGTATTATAAGGAATCTGCTTTGAATTACTTCAAATTAATATTGTTTACAGTTGCAACTTAAAGCTAGTGATCATGGTACTAACCCACGGCAGAGAAGCACGGAAACTTCACTGAATGTCCTTGTGAGTTCACAGCAGATCAGAGAACCAGAGTTCTTGAAAGGACTTATGAATGCAACTTTTACAGGTAATGTATTTTTCCTTTTCATGTGCAAGCACTTATTTACCTTTCTCACAGCTATCAATTTTAATTTATTTTGTACTAATATTGGTTAAAGTTTTTAAAAGTCATAGTGATGTTTATTTAAGTTACAAATTATAATTTACTTTTTAAAAAAGTTTTTAGTAATAGGAAATAAACAATTTACATTTTTACAATTGCACAGGTGTTAACGTGCAATTTTTAGAATTTTATTTGCAGTAAGTATGAACATACAAGTATAAAACACTTAAAATATGAATTTGTAAGGTGTTCTAACAACTCCAAATAACTCCTAATAACTTTGTTGCTGTCTTGTAACTTCTTGTGTGTCCACATTTCTTATCACAGTCTCTCTAAGTATCTTGTTGGATCTGCCCTTATCAATTTACAACCACATCCATCATCCCATTTTTATTTTATATTTACCTAAGATACTCTGGGAGAGGGGAACCATAATTTATAGACTTAAGGGCACGGTATACAGCAATTTTCATCACTATGTTTTTGTTTTTTATTTGTACCAGTTTTTTTTTTTTTTTTTTTTTTTTTTTTTTTTTTTTTTTTTTTTTTTTTTTTTTTTTTTTTTTTTTTTTTTTTTTTTTTTTTTTTTTTTTTTTTTTTTTTTTTTTTTTTTTTTTTTTATTCTGGACCCAAAATGTGACAAAATTTGGCTCATTAGGAAATTTTGTTATCACTCATAGTTTTCGTGTAATGGCTTGTTAAACTCAAAAGTTGCATGTTTCTGTTTTAAGGACTACACTAAAACCAATTGACATACCAAACTAAAAAAATTCACAGTGGATAACGACGTTGCAGGCTACAACGTCACTTACATAAATACAAAGAATAACATTTTTTTGTATTTAAATAAAAATGCTGAAATTTAAAATAAAAATGTGAAAAATTCAATATATTTTTTTTTTTAAATAGAAAAATTGTTTATTTTGTGTTTTAACATAGCTGATTTGTAGCCTACAACATCGTTATTCACTGTGAATTTTTTTCAGTTTGGTAAGTAAGTTGGTTTTAGTCTCGTGCTTAAATTGGAAACATGCAAATTTTGGCTTTAACGAGCCATTATGCAAAAACTATGGGAGATATAATTTTTGTAAGAGAAAAATTTAGCCACAATTTGTGTCTAAAACAAGAAAAAAAACTGGTATAAATATAAAAATAAAAACATGGTGATGAAAATTGTGAGACACTGCACCCTTAATAAAAATAATAATTATTTATTTGTTCCCATTAATTTTAATTTAACATATGAAAACAAATCATGGTTATACATACAGATTACAATAACTGAACTAATATTTGAGAAATTTCCTTTGAATTGTTATGGCCTATTGAGGAGGCCTACAATACTTGGGCTTTATTCTTAGTTTCAACCATTCAAATTTTTGTTCTCCTTGGTTTCCAAAAGTGACTGTAGACGAATTCTGAGATGGTTCCTTAGCTAAGGTCATGGCTGATTCCTCTCCTACTTTCTTTCATACATGTTACCATTTCTAATGACCTTGCTGTTTACAAGATCTAACAGGGTGTCTACCGGTTACGGAAGTCACGAAAAAAGTCATGGAATTTAAATGAGGTCACAGAAGTCAAGAGTAAGTCACAGAATTTAACAAAAGGTCACAGATTTTGTAAGTGAGCAGTTGAGCGCCGTGTAGGAACAAGCAGTTTATTTTCACATATTTAAATTGCTCTCATTTATTTATAGATTCGAAAAACTAGCATATACTTTGCTATGAATTCTTTGCAAGTTCAACCTTTGTGCTGTATTGTATTCGGTACTCGTGCCCTTTAAACGATGGCACGCCCAGATATTGTATGTGTGCTCTAAGAGCCAAGTTAATGCAAAAGTTGTGCAATCAATGAGTTCAAACTTAGTCACTTATGCTATTCTTTCCCGTTGCCCAGTCACATTTACTGTCCAGATGCTCGCCCTGCTGATGTGTAGTGCTAATAACGCGTGCCCCCCACCCTCTTTCTCTCTCTTTTTTTTCCCCGTCATCCCTTCACTTCACTTAGCAGTGATACAGTCACACACACACTCCCCCACTGTGCAATACTGTCAGCAGACAAAGGTAAACGTGCATCAATCACCTTCATCACGGATAAGTTCCATGAAGCCGATGATCTGACCATAGCATCGGCGCCAGAAATCCTACAGTCTGGAGGAGATTGCAACACAAGAAGTTACTCATCTAACCAGGAAAATTTAATAAACTAAAAACTGCCAAAATTCGAAAAATAACATATAAGACATTTGGTTGTCATTTTCAGAAGTCGGTTGTTGGTAAAGGCGGGGTGCAAAAAATCATGTTGTGCGCACGGTAATAGAGATTATCTTTACTGGCATGAGTATACACGTGAAAGTGAGCTGAAAATGGCTAGGAGAAGGGGAGGGTTACAAGTTGGATGTCAGCTGGGCATTTTTTTGCTAATGGGGTGAACATATTTACAGTTTCTGGGAAAGGCATTGGATGGTAGTTGTTTACCACGCTGAGAAAGTATAATGCAAGTTTGGTGAAAAAAAGGGGGGGGGGTCATCTGCCAGTGGTAAGACAACTGTAGCTCTAGCTGTCCCGGTCTTATTATCTGGGAAGAGTACGCTTTTGCTTTATTATTAGAGGCACAAGTATTTAAGGTATTAATCTGGCAACAGCCTAGACTTCTCAGTCCTATATACGCACTGGTCAAAGTCGAATATCCATTGGTCTCTAACCGTTCAAGTGGGTAGCATGTGTTAGCCCCACTAATTATTTTATTATTTACTTCTCGCTTGCAGTCTCCGAAGGTGTGTCAAAACAGCTGCCGTCTTATCACAGATGTTACAGGTATATATAGGTTCTTGGCATCCAGCCTGACCTAGAATCAGTACGCGAAATACTCGTGCCTCTACTTAATATAAAGAAATCAGACAAGATAAACAGTGTAACGTAGTAGTGTTCATAAGCCGAAGTTGCTCTCCAACGTGCACAGTCACATTTTTTAACAGTTTTAACTTTTTTTTTTCTTCCCAAGAGTAAATTTGTAAAATTGCTACCGTATTGTTGCGGAGAGCAGCACACAATATCAAGATGTGTACAGTTAAAATTATAGAAACTGCTGGAAGAAAAAAGGAAGAACTGCTTGTTGCAGGCTCTGCGCAGCTTAAGGTTCACTGGCCTCACTTTACCTCCCTTGCACTGCCTTTACTACTTGCCGAACTGGGGGTTAGTAATAATTTGCAGCAGGTGATAGTGCCTGCTAGTGGGGTAGAGCTAAATTCCCGGTGGGCTGAGAGAGCTGTGCGCCTGAAAGAGTGGTTTCTCAGATGGAGGACCACTGATCTCCCTCCTGCTGGCAGTTTGTGCAAAGAGAGCTGACACACTTCAGAATTTAAAGTAGGCTTCAAACCACTCACCTCTAGAAGAGCTGACGGAGGAGCTGCTCTTCCGCTCAGAAAGTGCAGAGGCGGAAGGCTGGGGTTCTGTCCGAGCCTCGTTGATCAATTGCTCGACTCTTTGGTGCATTAGCGGGTGATTTTGTAGGGCTGATGAGTGGCGGTATCGGCTTCTGGATAGAGCTCAGAATCTGGCTTCATCCAGGCTGTAGAGGATGTGATTGATGTTGATAGCAGGTGGGGCGACTGGCAGAGTGATCTGATTCAAGGGCGAATAGTCGACGCAGAAATGTGTGTCCCCTTCCTTCTGTACGAGGACGATCCTAAAATTGTAGGGAGAGTCTGTGGGTTCGATTATGTGCGTTGCTGCAGCATGTTCTGAACTTTCTCCTTGATAATCCACTGTTTTCCTGCTGAAGGGGTGCTTGGACGACAGTATATGGGTCTCTGGTGCATAAGCTGTATTTCATGCTCACACACGTTGGTCTGTCTAAGAGTTCTGTAGTTTTCAAAAGTGACTATGTTCTTATTGAGGATGTTGAGCATTTGATCCTGTTCATGTGGAGCCAGCTGTGGTTTCTGGTGTATTCCAGTGCAGGGTGTGCCGCTTGGTCTTCCCCAAAGACACCTTCTGTTTGCCACAGTCCAGGATGCAGTTCTGTGAGTTCAGCCACGGTTGTCCCAGGATCTAATCTTCATCGAGATCTGACGTGGCGAGGAGGGTGACATCGTCTTCTCCAGTGGGTGTGCTGACTGGTAGTGTGATCTCCCCATCCAGGGGCTGGTAGGTTTGTTGTCGAGCGAGTAGCACTTGTTTTTTGGTGTCACTTAGGTTATCTTGTAGATCAGAAGTTAAGACTGCTGTCTTCACAAAGTTTGTTGTAGCAGCTTTGTCCAATGTTGCGAGCACTTCATGATGGGGGAGCCCCACCCATATGCGTGGTAGAGTGGAGTCCCTGGGTTCTGTTGGGGCCTTCAGGTCATAGACCCTTTGGGCTGGGCCAGGTTGGCAGGTCTGGTCATATTCCTGGCCGTGTCGTTTCCCGTCGAGCATTGGGCGTTTTTCTCTCTATGCTGAGCTTGCTGTGTTCCGTAAACTTTACAGTTCCTGTGAAAGTGCCTTGCCAGACAATACCAGCACTGTGGTACTGGGGTCACTGGAAGCTTTGGTTTCTCTGACGGTCCCTTTGGGGCAGCTGAACGTGGCAGAGCTCCATTGCTCCCGTTGGGGCGTGGGCGAGGTTGATCCAACTCGAGTGCTCTAGCTTGCTCTATCATTTCTTCAAGTATTGTGGGTCTCTGGTTCCTCAAGAAGGATCTGAGTGTAGGCTGCAGCATCTCGAGTATTACACTGATGCAAGTCTCTTCATCTCCATCGGGGTGAACTCTGTCAAACATCTGCATTTTCCGGCGAATGAAGATCTCTGCGTCTTCATCTGGGTGCTGTGTGGTGCTGTACAGGTCCCTGGTAAACTTGTTCATCGCCTCGGTGCCGGAGAAACGTGAGGTCTGTCTGTCGCATAACTGGTCCCATGTGGAGATGTACTCTCCGTACTTCTCCCACCAAGTGGCAACTGCTCCCTGGAGTTGCTGGTGGATCCGCAGGACCCAATGCTTCTGTGGAATCTTGTTCTGCCTGAGTTCATCTTCGCATTCCCTCAGGAAGTTTGTGGGGTTCTCATGTGGCCGTCCAGAGATGGAGGGCAGCATAACTCGTTCTGGGCTACCTCGTTCAGGTGGTGAGCTTCTTTTGGTTCGCTGACTTCTATCTAGGCGGTGGTGACGGCGATCTTGCAGCTCAGACATTGGAAGGAGAGGCCTTGGAAGTCTCGTTGTTCATCCAGCCATCCCAAGCAGGAGTAATGATAGATGAGTGGGCAGGTGATGCACTGGATTCTGTAAGTACCTGTTCCTTTGCACTGTGGGTGGGTGCACTTGTTCTGTCTCGTCCTGCAGACAGCGCATCTGTATTCCAGACACTCGCTGTCCTTGAGGATGTCGTCCCAGCCTAGGCAGACATGGTGATAATCGAGCCCGCAATGGGCGCAGCTGATGAGGTGGGTGCCCCTTCTAAGGCATTCAGGCTGGGCACAGGTTGCGGCTGGTTCACCGCCTTTGTCTCCTTCAGTGCTCATGGCTTCTGGTAGGTATTCTTGGGCGCCACGAAGTTTATAGCTGACTTCGAACTATCTCGGGGGTACTCAGGGGTGGCGTGTCCTCAAGTTGTCCTTCTGTACTTGAAGTCTTCTGGCCCCTTGTTGGGTGCCAACGTAGCTTGTCGCGGGCTCGGCACAGCTTACAGTTCATTGGCCTCACTTTACCTCCCTTGTACTGCCTTTAGTACTTGCCGAACTGGGATAAACAATAATCGCCACAGGTGATAATGCCTGCTAGTGGGGTAGAGCTAAATTCCCTGTGGGAGGAGGGAGCTGTGCACCCGAAAGAGTGGTTTCTCAGACGAAGGACCACTGATCTACCTCCTGCTGGCAGTTTATACAAAGAGAGCAGACACACTTCAGAATTTAGGGTAGGCTTCAAACCACTAACCTTTAGAAGAGCTGACGGAGGAGCTGCTGCTTCCGCTCAGAAAGTGCAGAGGCGGGAGGCTGGGGTTCCGTCCGAACCTCGTTGTTCAGTTGCTGAACCTGAAGGCGCTTGATAGTTCTGGTTTTGCTATATGCTCCATAGGAGTGACACAGAGACGTGAGGGAAGGGTCTGACCCTGGTCCCTTAACTGGTGATGGTAACAAAACTTGTTTGGGCACCACCTGACTACTTTGGCGGCGCTCCTGAGCGGCTTTATGTTTGCGCCCTTCCAAGGCTATTCGCTCCTCTGGGAATATATGCAATTCGAGGAGGTTGTCACACATGTTAAAATGATAGGCGTCAGTTGTTTTCACTTGGTATATTGTATCCACCGAAAACTGTTACAGTTTACACTTTACACAAGTCACTGATTCAACGATTAATTTACAGTATTAACGAGTCACTGATTCAATACAAGATGATTAATTTACACTGTTGAATCACTGAATAAATATGCAAAAACTTCTGCTGTACTGAATTTACATAGGATGCACGCAGGATCGCACTCTGACTAACAACAACACTGATCTAAGTACACTAGTTAGTACAAGGAGCCCCGCTTTTCCCGTTCCGGCTTCTACTTCCGGTAGCGACGCGCCACGCAGCAGCCATGACTACTACAATTGGGTGCGTTCAGAAATCAGCGCGCCATTTCTAGGTTACCCTCGGTTCTCCCTTGCGCTAGGCGAGAGAGAGTAAAGGTACAGTTAGGAGGGGCAGGCTTCGGTGGCTAGAACAGACCACAACCCTGAGGATAGGCTGGCGGGCTTCGGTGGCTAGAACAGACTACAACCCTGGGTGTAAGGAAGGTTGGCGAGCTTCGGTGGGTAGAATAGACCACAACCCATAAAGTAGAGGAGGGGGGTGCCTAGGCTGTGCTCGGGTGGCCAGAGCACTAGACTGTTGAAGTTATTGGCGAGAGCTCGGCCTTTTATACCTGTCCAGCAGGCAAAGTACCATTAACGAGACGCCGGGGTGGCCGGAGAGGAGTGGAGGGAGAGGCAGAGGCTGTCTGCTGATAACCAGGCTGGCCACCCCGACACTCGTGACTTCCCTTATTACAAACAAACACACACTCTCCTACTTAAGTGCATTGTGTTGCCATGAAAATACTAGAGAAACAAAATATAAAAATACAAACATATTCACCTCATATTTACATACATATATTTAGAACTAAATAGAAGTGACAGTTATCTTTGTTTAAAAGTCCTAGGCTGTGATTATTACCAGCTGCCATGCAGCCATTTTATCTCTGCTGCTCAGGTAGTTATTTATCAGAACAGATAAGGCACACAACATATATGACATAGATAGACCCTTATTTGCAACACATGCTTTTATGCTGATATAAGCCCTGATGGGGCAGGAGAAGATAACAAGGTTAGGCCTACCCTTACTACTTGGACGCGAACTTAAAGGAATATAAAGACACGACGGCGATGCGTCATGCTCAAAATTTTAGAGAGAGCAAAACAGATCATTAAAAAATCACTGAATTTTGTTTGATGAGTTGGAGAGACACCCTGTCTATTGTCCAAATACCTTACCTTTCTCAATAACCTTCTGTTAATTTTTTTATTATATTAATTGTTTATGTTTTTAGTACCTCTGTTACTGAAGACTTTTCCACCTAGATAACCTAGACTCTTAAAGTATTTCGTAATCCAAGTAGTCTTATTTAAAATTTTATAGCATTGTAAGTTAATTAGGTACTTCTACCAAATTCAGTAAAGAACAATATCAGGACACATGAATTTTATGACAACTGATGACAGCACCCCTGGCAACGGAAAGTTTTGGAGATGGTGTTAAAATTTTTTGCTTACAAAATATGATGAATATTATGCTCCTGCAATATTAAGAAAGCATTGTGAACATCAAAAATTTGAATTTTGTGCCATCTTGTTTGAGCTCTTAGAATGTTCATTCCATTTCCAATGTGAAAGGTAATGTCCGCAGGGTCGGATTTATGCATCTAGGTGCCGTAGGCCTGTGAGTCTCTGTGCCCCTGCAGCCTTTTTAATCCCTCCGTACCAGCTCTCATCCTTGGCGCATTTCCAATACCACATTAATTAAAATTACTCTGCTCTTTCCTCTCACTATGCATGACACTAATAGCATAATCATAATAAATATTTAGCTTAACTCTAATGAAGTTATTTAAAAATTACTGTAAATCATAGATAAGAAAATATTATAGAGGGAGCATTAATACACAATGTGGAAACTAAAACAATTAAAATCTTTGCTGATCCGCCATATTGGTACTTTTGAAACCAATGATTGAAAATTCTTTACATTTTCTCTTCACTAAAAGTGCGCCCCTTGAAAAGTTGCACTCTAGGCCCGAGCGTAGTGGACCTAGTGGTAAAGTCGGCCCTGAATGTCCGGTATTGTTCTCTACTACAATTTATAATACTGTCATTGCATGCATACTTTTTAATCCTTCTCCTCTTGTCTCTTTTATTTGTTCCAAGATAAAATGTTATTACTTTTGATTAATTTTTTTGTGTTGTACTGTGTTGCAGTTTCATAGCAATAGAACTTCTGCAAACTCTACTCATCTGTTGGTTTTGTTTTTTCTTTGTAGAAAATATTACTGGAATGTCTGAGATTGTGCCTGTGACTCGACCTTTTGACCCTGACTATAACGTGTCAGTGCTGCTGAACATATCAGAACCTATTTACTATTATCTGCTGGGTAAGTGAATGTTTGAAAAATTATGTTGTTTTATTATTAGAGGACAATCATATCTTTCAGGTATCAAAGGTAGAAACAATGACCAAAAGGACTTTCAGTGAATATTTTAACCTGGTTGTATTCAATAGAATCAACTTATAGAATCTGCTAGGATTGTTTCATTTGGCTTCTGTTTTGATCTTCTGGAGTAACGAGGGAAAAGTGACCCAGGTCAAAGTATGATGTGAATAGACCACCTAGTTGCTGTCACCTTGAGATTAGGTGAGAGGGTTTATGGTCATTTAACAATGAGGTCTTAAGAGCCGATGAGAGTGAAGTGGCAACACAAGATCCATGCCCCCAAGCCAGGATTCAAACCCAGGGCATCTCGCATTCTAGACCAGTGCC
Organism: Medauroidea extradentata; assembly: GCA_003012365.1. NCBI lineage: Eukaryota > Metazoa > Arthropoda > Insecta > Phasmatodea > Phasmatidae > Medauroidea > Medauroidea extradentata. The sequence goes on from PNEQ01106250.1 coordinate 80,710, forward strand.
TAACTGACTATACTTCAGAGGCCAGCACTGCTCTCCTCGTGAAAATATGGTGGATTTATGCAAACTGGAGATAATCGTATTTAAAGCGTCGTATAAGAGGTATAATAAAATGGATGAATATTATACAGTGAACTCTCGATAACTCGGACCTCGATGTCCCGGACTTCGGATAACTCAGACAGAATTTCAAAAAACAAAATTAATTTTAATTAAATTATTTTATGGTCAAAAATCATAAGAAAATTGTGTCTGCCTCATTTAAATCCATCACGTTTTATTTAAAGACAGTATTAAGCTTTAAAAGCATTTGCTCATCGCTACATAGCCTTTAATAATCCCACCGTAAAATATCTGGCAAGTTCCGTGTGGTTAAACGTTGCTAGCGAGGCGCGCAAGTGGAGATGCAACTCAGCAGGCAGACCTCGCTTCTTTATCTTTCCTCTCTCTTCACCGCGCGCGCGAGCCATACACATATGTGCGTCATAAATAAACATTTCAGTATGATGCTAGTGAATTGGATGATAACTACAGGTCATAATGGCACCTAAAGGGGAATTTATTTTGTTCTGGTATGTGCGATAAAATTCAAGATTGCAAAACAATTTGTTCCGGACATCTAATAAAAAAATTAAAAGCCATTGGTTTGCATTGCAATGTAGGCAAGGTGGTGAGAGGGTTTTATGGCCCTTTAACGACGTCTTACAAGCCGATGAGGGTGAAGTGAGGTGAAAGAACAACACAACATCCATGCCCGAGCAAGGATTCGAATCCAGGGTCTCTCGCACCGTAAACTGGCGCCTAACCCACTACGCTAGAGGCCGGCGCAATATCGGAAAAAAAACAGGGCTTAATAAATTATAAAAAAAGGGGAGGGGGCAGAAAGAAGTTTTTGCCCCGGGTCGCACATTCTAGAGGACTTCGCTTTTGAAAAAGTTAAATGGTTAAAAGAATGGGCTTTTATTGAGTTCCCGTTAATGTTGATGGTATCTGTGAAATTTATTTTAAGTGTAAAGAGTGTGTAAAGATGTCACTGATCTATGACGACACAGCCAATGTAAGATAGTACGAAGGGAGGCCTACAAGCGCACATTATCACTTCAACCACGGCCGTGACTTCAACTAAACAAAAAAAAAGAAGGAAAGGTAGACTGAGATTTACATTGCTCCTGGCCTCGTATTCTAACAAAGAGGCCCTGGAAAAAAAAAAAACAATTTCTCGTATGAAACTAGCAGCTGGCTGCACGCTGTGACATGCTGATGTAGAGCAATTTTTCACGTAAACATCTCGTGAGTTGCGTGTGGTCACGTGCGGTGTTTTTATTGCTGTTGAGAATGTACCAGTTGACCTTGACTACTTCCGCTCGCGTTCTACCACCCTAGCTTATCTAACACACACGAAGGGTGCCTTGGTGCCAGCTTCTAGTACAGATAAAAAAAGATCAGCCAGAAGTAGCATAAAAAATAAATAAAAAAGAATCTGCCGGCCCAGGTTGTGTGACTTTCTTTCTTTTATAGTTCTCCCGTTACAGCGATAATTTCCCCACTACCTTCTCATGTAAATTGATACGTACAAAGCAGTACACATTGCCGCTTCTTTCGCTTGTAGAAATGATAGAGCGTACTGGTTTCCTCACGTTTCTCTTGTGATTAATGACTGATTACCCCTCCTCCCTGCCCTCCCCCCATAACACGGACAAATGATAACTCGGACAGCTTCTCCCCCCTTTTAGTCCGAGTTATCGAGGGTTCACTGTACTAGAAATCCTGCATAATCTTTACAACTGCTTGATTGTATAACTCAGTATTAGGTTTGAAATGAAACTACATAACCTAGTGTACAAGTAAACATTGTCTTTGTTGACATTTTCAGTTCAAAAAAATTTGTTTAATACAATTATCAAATGTAAATGAGAAATTTAAGAATTTGTAATCTTTAATTCATCTGTGCAGAGGTTACAGGCATAGGAATTGTTATGAGCTAATTTAGAATTTCTTAATTTAGCAATTTTAAGATTTCATAAAACTGAGTAGTTGTCATTAAAGACCAGTATTTCTGGCTTATCACTTACCACATTTGAGTTATTTCTTAAAAAAAAAATTATAATTCTATATAAAGTAAAGCATGAAATTAAATAGAAAGAGGCTAGTAATTTGCCTGCAAACCCCACGAGTAGACTACTTGTTTTCGCAACTTATAGACAGCAACAGCATTGACAATACAACCTAAATGGCCTCTGGTCATTTTGACTTGATGACTGGAACACCCAGCCATCTTGGTTCTAATAACTAAAGCAGGCAAGAGATGAAAGGTCAAAAAGAGAGGCAGAATGGATCAGACCTATAGTAGGGAGCTGAGGAGAAGGCAAGGCTCAGAAATGTGGCTGGGAGTGGGGACAAGCGGAGGGCTATGTGGCCCCAACCACCATCCTGCCGTCAGAAAAGGAGACAGTAAAATTACTCTACTAGAATAAGTGGTTGAAAACTCATTATGTACTCCATTTGGAACTACATATATTGCATGTATATCGTAGTTGTACTTTTTTCCCTGCTAAAAAGACTAAATTATATGTCTCTTCCCTATCTGCTTTTCTAATTTAGAGAATGTGACACCAATTAATTTGTCTGCTCTTCTCTTTCTGTATGTTGTTTTGTTCTTAAAACAAGAGGGAAGTTTTGAAGAACATCAGTGAACATGAAAAAAAGAAGAAAAAAATACAACTTCTCTTGCACCTAAACTATGTGACATATTAAACAACTTGTGCTAGCTCTAAATTGAGGGAATTATGAGGTTCTCATTGATACACAATGAAAGTACCGACAGTTTGATGGCCTTCAGTGTTTTTGCAGGGTGCTGATTTGAATGTGGTGGTGATGGTTGGTCATATGTTATTGGGCCTGCTGCCTGATGTCAGGGGGGCCACGTCAACCTCAATGAGCCTCACACTGCTTGAATGGGAATCTATTTGAAATTTCAAAGTTTTTTTTTTTTTTTAGTTGTGGCTTGTATGTAAGACATTAACTCGTGTGTTCTTCACCTCCTCCCAATTAGATTCATTGCTTAAAATTGTAAATTTTTCTGCTGTTGTAAACCTTTTTATCCCTTGTAATATTATTTCTAACAAGAAAATGTTCAGTATTGGTGATAGCAGAAAATGTTTTTGAAACAGAGTATGTGGTATATTATGCCGGTGTGGGAAAGTCATTATTATTTGGTTGTCAGCACTGAGGTGAGGCAGTTCTTTTTCGGGATCAGGAATGTAAACAATGTCATAATATATGTGTAATAAATGGGTGCAAATCTACTACATTATGAGGATGGGATGCACGTATTGGTGCTAGAAGTTTTTTTTTTATTATTATTATTTATTTTGTGGTTTTGGCAATGGCTGGTTTCAAAGTTGAAAAGTTTACACCCGAAGAGGATATATGGGACTCATAACTGGAGCAGCTGGAACAACTGTTCATTGCAAATGGCGTGGATGACAAAACCGAAGATCACGTTCGTCGTCGTGCTATTCTCATCTCTTCAGTAGGGAAGGAAACGTATGAGATATTACATAATTTAAGCGACCCACAGAAACCTTCTTCACTTGCATGCAGTGAACTGGTGAAATTGTTGAATGATCATTTCTCCCCCAAGTCATCTGTAATAGCCGAACGTCATACTTTTCTTCACAAACGGATGCAACATGGCCATGAAATCATCATGGATTTCGTAGTGGGGCTACGTAAATTGACACGATTCGGCATTATGGGACCAGTTTGTGGTTGGTTTGAAGGATAAGACTATTACACAGAGACTGTATCTAGAGGCTGAGGACATCACTTTTGAGAAAGCTGTGAGTTTAGCCACATCACTGGAAGCTGCTGCCGGAAACGTGTCACTTTTGTCTGGAGGAAGTAGAGCAGAACCTTCAATATCTACTTCACAAGTCGTCAAAGATGAATCAGTTCACTTTGTTAAGGCATGACCACGAAAGGAGGGTCAAAATTCTACACAGTCTTTTTGTGTGTGCTGCGGAACTCCAAATAATTTTGTGTGGGATTGCAGATTTCGGAGGTATAGGTACAACAGTTGCAAACAAGTTGGTCACCTCAAAAGGATGTGCCCACCTTGCAGGGAAGTAGCAAGGGTGAGTCGACACGTCACCACTATGTAGTGGCCAACCCAGACAAGCCGGGTGAGGAAGAGGTGTCTGAGGAAGAATTTGCTGCACTTTACCAGTTATGTGGTTCTACAGTCAGACCTCAACCTTGGACTGTCCCAATTTTGATTGGTGGCATCCAGTTTGATATAGAGGTGGATAGCGGGGCATCCATTTCCGCAATAGCAGAGAAGACCTATAAAAACTTCTTCCCAAGCTACAAGTTAACTCCAACCACTGTTAGCCTCAAATCGTACACTAATGAGACTATACATCCATGTGGCACAATCCAAGTGTCAGTGCAAGTGCAGGACCGCCAGGACCCCAAGGAGGTAAGTTTGTTTGTTGTGCCAAATGGAGGCCCACCACTTCTTGGTAGAAATTGGTATGAGGCTTTGGCGTTACCCCGCCCCGTCCTTCATCACATCAGCACCACTTCTGGAGAAGACAACAGGTCAGTACTTAATGTTCTGTCTGAGAAGTATTATTCAGTGTTTGATGAAGGACTTGGTACATTCACTGGCAGTAAAGTCTCTGTGCACGTTAAGGACAACAAGACACCGGTTTTTCTTCCTGCCAGGAAACTTGCCTTTGCTCTAAAGAGCAAGGTTGATGCAGAGTTAGACAGACTTATGAAGTTGGGTGTTCTTCGACCAGTAACGTTCAGTAAATGGGCCACACCCATTGTACCAGTGGCTAAACGGGATTTTACAGTTCGTATTTGTGCTTGGAAGAGTTGTTTTCTAAATTGCAGGGTGGTTTGGAGTTTTCAAAAATTTCGCTGTCTAGAGCTTTCCAACAGTTGCAGATAGAAGACGAGTCAAAGGAGATCTGTACAATTAACCACACACAGAGGACTTTTCCAGTATGTCTGACTCCCTTTTGATATTACCTCCTGCCTGGCCATATTTCAGGGAACAATGGAGCAGCTTCTACAGGGTTTAGATGGGGTAGTTTGTTTCCAGAACGATATATTGGTTACGGGTGCAACCAAAGGACAACATTGGGTAAACCTTCATAAGCTTTTGCAGAGGTTGCAAGATTATGGTTTCAGGATGAACATCAGACAGTGTGTTTTTTTATGGTAGAAATTATTATGTTGAAAAGAAATAAAATAGATTTTAAAAATAAACACCCCCTCTTCCCCCGTCCCCCCAAATATAGGTATATTAAAGGTATATTAAAGCAAGCATGCAAGTACTACTGAGAGTACGATACATTCATGGGGCTTGTACACAAGGTTGTGTACACCTTTTCGTTCATCTTTTGATGATCACCTTCTTGGTCAAGAAAGGTAACTGTGTGTACTAGGCTTGTAGTCCATCTCATATAAAAAATTGCACTTTTTGACAGTTGTGTTGGCATTTCATTTTACAGCTGTTGCCATGGAATAAGCAATGTTTTCCTCTGCCACAAGTGATTTTTGTACAAATTCTCTAACGTGACTCTCAAGCTGTGCAGTACATCAAAATTTAAAGTATTTTTCCATAGAAATTCGTACCTACTCGTGATAACCTTCTCAGGGTTCCCACTTGTCCTATATTGTTTTATATTTCCTATTTTTTCAGCATTTGCTTTTTTTTTTTTTTTATTATTATTATTATTATTATTATAAAATAGTTTGTCCTGTACATATTTTCTTTACTCACAGACTACATCTGCTTCATCAGGTGAGTGGAGGCCTCCACTCACCTGATGAAGCAGATGTAGTCTGCGAAACGTTGTGACCGTGTGTCCGCTGAGAAATGTGTACATCCTATGTATGTGTGTTTCTATCTGCGAGTACCATCCTGTGAGTACTTGTGCACAATTATTTCTGTTTTAATTGTAATTAGTAGCCTAGCGGCCTTTCCCGCCATTGTCCTATAATTTAAAAGAGTACTTGTGCATAACTATGTCATCTTTATCTTAAATGTTCTTCATCTTTAAAACATGTAGTGAATAAACCCTAAATGACAGTTAAGTGAATAATGAGAGATTGCAGTGAGTATACAACTTTTCTCTCTCTCATTTCTCCAAGCTACCAAGATGGATATAAGTGTTCTATGTGAAGCACTGTATGTAGTAGTAAAGTACAGTAGATATAGCAGCACAAGAGTGTGCTCTCTAAGCAAATTTAAATACTTCCTTACATTTCTTGTCCTTAACCTTGTGACAAGCATTCAGGGGTTTTTTATTCCATTATGCATGGTTTATTTGAATGATGTAAACCAAATGATAGTCTGAGTATGAACAAGAACAATAGGTGCATTATATTAGATTATTGTGGATTGAAATATAAGGTAAAATTAATATTACACTGTCTGTTATCTTAATGGTAATACTAGATATTTTATAATATTTGTTCTGTAGTAAATTTATGAAATGCATGTTACTGTCTTGCAGATAGCACATGGGATGGAATGGATCATTTTCAAATTGACCATGAAAGTGGCAACATCACTCTTAAAGTAATGTTGGACCGAGAAAAGATAGACAACTACACCTTGCATGTACTTGCCAGCAAGAGTGCCACCAAACCAATAACAATCCTGTCACAGAAGAGTGTGTTGGAAGTTGATATAAAGGTAATGGTGGTTTTCTTTCAACATTATTTCAGTTTCGGTGTTTTATTGTTGTTAAACCTAGTTTTTTGTGTTTTAGAAAGACATAGGCTTATATTGAAATTTTGTTTCTAGGCGTTCATGAACTGTATTATGCAGAAATTTTCATTTTTCTACAGTTCTTTTCTTTTCTGCTTGTAGGGGTAAGGAACGTTAAGGTTTTGTGCTGAGAATTGAATTATTGTTGGTTCAGAACTTGCCTACAGTATAAATGAAAATAGTTTCAGCAAATGTTGTATATCTATAGTGCTGAATGTGCTGCCATATATGAGGACCCTTAGATCTTCTGTTACAGGGATTTCATAAATTTATGAGTATTGGAAATCTGATTTGCTTTAACTTGGAAGTAGATATCTATGTTACGTCTTAAATAATTGGAAGTGAATTTAAGGTATTCTAATTCTTAATGTGATCTACATGCTGCTGGCAGTGGATATTACCATAATGTAGTACAGTGCTGTTTTATATAATTGCTCTGTACCCCTTCTACTACTGTAAGTTATTGAAAAATAATTTACTTTATTATGAATCTGCTTTTCTTTCTGTAGTGTTTAATGGAAATTCTAGACTTTTGTCCAGAATGGTCAATAAATATTAATTTATGTTCTCGAATAGGTGATACGGTTGGCAGCAGGTGGTAAATAGTTATGGCGAACGAACCGAGAACATAACAGTGGTGATGAGGTGGTTAGCCAAGGAAAGTTATGTATTTTGGGGAGAAATGGCTTCGTTTGGTTGGATGGACGAGTTTGACGAGCGCGCAGATGATATAGTTTCACATTTAACACGGCGACAGCTTTATTTTGATGCCAACTCGGTACCAGAGAAGAAACAAGTGGCTGTATTGCTGTCGGTCATCGGGAGAAACACATTTGGAGTCGTGTGAAAGTGCACTGTAAATAAACAGGCAGTGGGTAGTAGTACGTCACACAGTCCAAGCACACTGAAAGACTCTTTTCGTTGCAGTAATAAGGCTCATTTAGCAGCAACATGCCCGTACACTCAGTACAAGTGCAACAAGTGTTCGAAAGTGGGACATTTGGCTAAGAAATGTCGTTGCCAAAAGTCGGCTAATGTGTATGGAGTGCTAGAGCAGCAAGTCTGAGAATGTAGTGGAGGCCAGGATGGTATTTACAATTTGTTTACGGCACAACAGCAGAAAGGAAGGTCTACAGAAAGATACAGAGTGTTTGTCATGGTGTCAGGGAAGCCATTGGTGATGCGGGTGGATACCAGTTCAGCATTGTAGCTGGTATATATTGAAACATTTGAAAAAAACTGGCCTCATTTGCAACTATACAGTGTGGAAACATAGTTGCGTACATATTCAGGGGACGTGTTACCTGTAAAGGGTATTGTTATCATGGATGTTTGCTGTGAAGAGCAGAAAAAGTGCTTGCCGATTTTGGTGGTGGACGTGGGACGACAAGGACCACCTTCATTATTGGGAAGTGATTGGCTGAAGCATTTACATCTGGACTGGAATAGTATCTTTGTGGTGGTTCAGGATCAAGGACTTCACAAGGATATACCGGAAGAAGGACTACGCGAAGATTTGCTGAAGACATTGTTATGCAGAAATATTTAATGGAATGTTCTGAGAAGTTAAAATCTTTCAAGCGTACTTCACACTTAAAGATGGGGCGGCACCAGTATTCCTTAAGGCACGGATAGTACCATATGCACTGATGGAGAAAGTGGAGAAAGAATTGACTTATTTATAAGAGCAAAATATGTTAGAAAAAGTGGCATACAGTAACTGGGCAAGCCCTTTGGTGATGGTACCAAAAGTTAGTGGGGAGGTTAGGTTATGCACAGATTTCAAGCTGACAGTAAACCCTCGGGCCGAAGTTTCACGCCAGCTCCTACCATGTATTGAAGATATCTTTGCATCCCTGGCTAATGGGGAGGGGTTTTGTGTTTTGGACTTGTCAAATGCATAGCAACAGTTATTAGTTGGTAAAGATTGAAAAGGGGTTGGCAACCGTAAATACCCACAGAGGACTATATAGGTATAGAAGAATGCCATTTGGTCTGTTGAGTGCACCAAGTATATTTCTGGCAGTAATTGAACAGATCTTACAGAATATTTGAATGGTTGTAGCATATTTAGATGATGTTCTCATCACTTGGAGCTCTCTGACGAACTGTGCACGTACACTGGAAGCAGTGTTAAAACGATGGGAAGAACATGGGGTGAGGGCAAAGCAGAAAAGTGCCATTTTCCGCAGAAAGAGGTGATATTCTTGGGATATGTTATCAGTAAGGAGAGCATAAGACCAGCACAGGATTTGCAAGAAGCAATAAGGTAGGCCCCAAAACCAACATCAGTATCACAGTTAAAGGCATATTTATGGCTGGTAAATTTCTATGCCAGATTTGTGCCATATATATCAAGTCAATTGAAACCACTATACAATCTGATGTGGCAAGGAGCAGTATGGGACTAGAATTCTCAGTGTCAACAGATATTTGTGGATAGTAAACAGTAGATCCTCCAAGCTCCAGTCTTGATACCATTCAACCCGCAGAAACCAGTGGTGGTGTCAAGTGATGCCTTTCAGATTGGAGTGCGGGCAGTGTTGTCACACAGGATACCTGACAACATTGAGTGACCCATCTGTTTTACTTCCAAGACCCGTTCCAAAGCAGAACACGGCTACTGTCAACTACAGAAAGAAGCCTTAAGTATAATTTTTGCATTGTAAAAGTTCCATAAATACTTGTATGGCAGGTACTTCATGTTGTACACTGACCAACTCTGGCTACGACCAGGTAGCAACGTTGGACGTTGCTGCTATCAGGGTATGATTATTCAATTGAGTACAGGAAAGAACGGCAAATGGGAAATGCAGATGCATTGTCCCGGTTACCTTTGCCACAGGCGCATACTCTGGAGCAGGTCATAGTTCATGGTTAGGTGGCCAAATCTGGTAATGGATCCCAGCTTATACCTTATACCTGCAGGAAGGATGAGTTATCTGTGGAGGAAATTTGTGTCTTGTGGACAGACAGAGTGATAATTGCAACAGTGCTGCGAGCACTGGTGCTGCAAATGTTACATGAGGGCCACCTTGGTATAAAGAAGCTATGTGTGGTGGCCGGGACTCGACAAGGAAATATAGGAAAAAGTGAAAATGTGCAAGGCGTATCAGCTGTCCGCTGGGAGTCAGGCAAGTGGACCTATGGCATCGTGGCCTGAAACTTCTCGGGTGGGTGAACGAGTGCATATTGACTTTGCAGAGAAAGAAGGGAACAAACTTTTGATACTTTTGAATACACCTCATTCAGGGACAATAAAATCACTAGCAGAGATGTTTTTAAAGAGAAAGCCTCGCACCAAATTGCAGTTAGTAAGACTCAGTTTACCAGAATACCAGAAAGGAAAGGAGAAGGAGTCGACTGAACAAGGAAAACCACAGTTCAAAGTGGAGATCCAGTGTTGGTGAAATGTGTCCGGGGGGAGCAACCATGATTGAACCAAGGATGTCAGGTGACGTATAGAGTTAAGGTAGGAAAAGTGGTGAGATTCTGCCATCATGAGCACCTTTGAGTGAGTCACTTGCGAGGACAGATGCCGGAAAACTCTCAAGGTGGGGCATCAGGCTCAACAGCTTCATCCCAGAGAAGAGAGGAGGCGGTCACAGACGAGTTTGCAGTAGAGTCTGCAATATCTACGTCACAGCAAAAACCCAGCTGGAGGACATTGAGGATGGAGCATCAGCACAGCTAGAGGACACAGAGGATGGAGAATTAGAGTTCAGGGGGTTCGAAATAGGGTCGGCAAATGCAGCAGGTGTGAGACTTCTTCGATGCAGCGTCAGGGCAAGACATCCTTCAGATCAATGGGAGTGGTAATGGGGAAAGCTATACTATGTAATAAATATATATTGTGGACAGTGTGTGTAGAATGATATACTGTTTAATTAGGATATTCAATTAAGGTGTGGTATAGTGTACTGTCGCATGATGATACAGTTGGCAGCTGGTGGTAAACAGTTACGGCGGACGAACCGAGAACATAACAGTTCTGAAAATCAGAAAAATTCAAAATAAATTTAAATTTGTTGTGAATGTGTCTGAAAGTAACTGTTAAGAAAGTTAAACGGATAAGTTCAATAGAAATGTTTGCAATTTATTCAGCATCTTTCACACAGTGTTAATGGTCAACAGGTGCTCGATGTTTACGATACACCACCCGTGTTTCAACAAACACTTTACACAGGAGGTATCAAGAATGGTGACTCGAAGGGAAAGGTGATCTTCACTGTAACTGTGAGTATATAACTGTTAACTTTCTTGTTCCAATTTCTAATCAAATCATGTACAGTAATTAGACAGTATGTGTTTGTTTGTTTTTATGTATTCACTTTATTTTGCTTCAAGTGTATTTAAAATATTTTATGTATATTTTACAAGTGCATATGTAACTCAACAACACTTTTATGATTACTTAGATTTAAAACAATCGTAATACTTGAGAAACATTAAACACATTGTAAAATAGAGAAGTAGCTTAGTACAATAATACACCGTAGATTACGTTAGAACCTTGCAGATATAACGATGGGTTATTCGCGAACGACTCTTTCAAAATGAACGACTTACTCACCAGAGCGGCTCACGAGTCGCGAGCTCCCTCCATTCCATGTAATCAATATTTGAAAGCCAGGAGTTGGTAATCAACCTCACTGTCACTTTCCTGGGTAGGAGATAAGAAAACTGCAAATGTAGGATTTAATTATTGTGTTATTTTTGATGCTGCAGTTCATTTTCGAAAAGCAACAAGTTAGAGGAAATTCTATCGAAGCACTATCTCACTGTTAAAAAGGACTCCCAAACCTGTTTTTTTTTTTTTTTTTTTTTTTTTTTTTTTTTTTTTTTTTTTTTTTTTTTTTTTTTTTTTTTTTTTTTTTTTTTTTTTTTTTTCAATGATCTTGAACTTCTAGAAACCATGACAGCATTCACGTGGATTAAATCAGAAAATAAAATAATAAAAAAAATTAACTTAAGTATTAATAAAATATCTTAATTCTGTGTATAATTATAGCAGCGCAGAGTAACGAGCTGCTATCAGCTCGTTCGTGTTAAGCAGCACGAATTTGCTAAATACTCTGGGATTGTTCATTCGTGAATGTTTAATGAGAGCGAATAAGCAAGCTGCTCGATGCTCTCGACTCGTCATTCGTTCACGAACGACATTTAAAAGAGGCTCCGTACTGCTCTGCACAAACGTTCTGTGCACCTTCCTTCCCTCTCTTGCCTCCTTCCCTAGCAGCAAGTAAGCTGCGCAGTGGCTAGCTGCTCCGACTCATCGGCTCCTTGCCTCTTCCTCGATAGCGAAACTACTCTTTTGAATGACTTTTTTGAATGACTCTCTGCAAAGAGCAAGCGCTCGGGAGCTAGCTCTTTAAATTGAACTGATTCGACCCATCACTACGCATATATACTTCTCAGTACTCACCCCAGCCCCCCGCCTTTGTTCCGGGCATGTCAGCTGGTGGTCCAGCGCTATCCCCTGATTGCTCCATGCATACCAGCACTAACTATGCATCTTGGCTGCTACCCCTGGTATTACTCCATCCTCTGACATAGGATGTCAAGGGCCATCTCTCAGATGTCATGTATCGCGAATTGGCAACTGCACCAGGGATACCTTGCATTGTCCTACCTAAAATGCACCCTGCATAAGCAATTTACTAACATTTGCAATAACTTTGCTTTCCCCTGGAATAAACACACTCACCTTCTGGTGTCTTCTCTTGGCCTAAGATTCCTGCAGGATCTTATGCCTTAAGGGCACGGTTCACCTCAGTTTTCAACTTTTTTTTATTACTTATGTATATACATGTACCTGATATTTTTTTTTTTTCTTATTTTGTACATAAATTGTGATTAAATCTTCCTCTTAGAAAATTTGTCTATCTCTCAAATGGTTTACGTAATGAGTAGTAAACGCCAAAATTTGCACTTTAAGGTTTTATGTACGCTACTAAAACCAACTGACATACCAAACCGAAAAAATGCACAGTGTATAACAATGTAGGCTATGATTTGACGTGTGTGTATATGTGTATATATATATATATATATATATGTGTGTGTGTATATGTATATGTATATGTGTGAGTGTGTGTGTGTGTGTGCATGTGTGTGTGCGCATGTGTGTGTGTGTGTGCGCGTGCGTGCGTGCGTGTGTGTGTAAAAAATATATTTTTGTAGTTATTAAAAAATACTGAATTTTGAAATGAAGATTTAAAATGTTCAACGTTTTTTTTTAATACAAAAAATGTGTGTGTGTGTATATAATACACACGCACACACACACTAGACCCCCGATTTTACGAACTCTGAATTTTACGGAGGTCGCGATTTTACGAACATACTCTCGGGAACCATCAAAAAAAAATTTTAAAAAGTTAAAAGCTGTTGAAAAATGTGACGGCGCACGTCGAAGAGCAATGTTCGGCCGGTGAGTACTACTATGTACCTTACACAGTTTGTCTACCTCTCACTTCTTTAAGTGAAAGCTTACTCTTAGTAGATAACAAAGCCGTGACAGCTAGAGTTACCTGCTTGTCTCACGGCCGGCAAATCACACCCCTCTCCCACATACCTTCCAAACATCAGTGTGGGAAATAACTTACAACGTGTTTCCCAGAAAATTTCAATCTATATCCTCACCCCCTTGGCGGAAAAAATATATTGCTGACATCCAACCCGAAACCTTCCCCTTCCAATAGCCATTAACATCTCACTTTCACGTGTTTATAATTAAGTAAAGATAATCTCTATTACCATGTACCACAGGATTTTTCGTATGCCCACCTCTACCCACACACAACCACTGAAAATGACAAATAATCACGTTTCTTGTATGTTATTTTTCTATTTACGGCAGTTTTTAGTAGTTTACTAAATTTTCCTGGTGAAGTGAGAAACTTCTTGTGTTGCAATCTCCTCCAGGCTGTAGGATTTCTGGTGCCGACGCTGTGGTCGCATCGGCTGAATGAAATTTCTTGAGCCTAGGCTAGGGGGGGGGGAGAGAGAGAGAGAGAGAGAATGTGTGTGTGTCAGGGCTGGAAATAACTGTTACATCCTGTTCACTGTGACTGGTGACTTGAACAGTGAACGCACACTCGTATATCTGTCGGCGAATTGATACTATATCCTGTGACTGTCACTGAGAATAGTGACATGAACAGTGAACACACACTTGTGTGTCTGTTAGTAATTTCCTTTATTTTACTATGTGTGTAATACATAGGAAAATGCATAATCAATCTTAATGATAAAAATTATCGCTAATGAATAGTAACACCTTGTATAAATAAGTATTAATTTTACTGTGTCATCAAATAAAAACACTTAACTAAATAAAATAAAAAAAAACATGGTACAATTACAAATATTTCAACACATTACTAAACATTTCCATGTTTACCTCAGTAAAGTATCGGCGACAGTCATACATGGCCACAACTTTGTAGGACGAGCATTGTTGATAGACAACAGCTGTTTTACATTACAGTGCCTGTCACAATCACTAGGCACAGGGTGTGATACAATCGCCGTGATTATTCTTCATATCAGTGACAAAAGATGGCTTGTCCAGGATGGGGGATGGCGGGGGAAGTGCGAAGTCAAAGCGCCGATAGATGTAGCAGTCACGTATGCTTCGTGACTTTGTCACCGTGCTTTCAAACAGCTTGTCACAGTAAGGACTGTGACAAAAAAATATTGGTGATAAAGTCACAGTCTGCAAATATCATCCCACCCCTAGTGTGTGTATGCGTGCCTGACTGCAAGCTAAATGAAAGCAAGGCAAAAAAAAGAGGGTGGGACACGTTATCAGCACTACACATCAGCCAGGCGAGCAAAGTAAACATGACTGAGGGCAACGGGTAAGAACGGCATAAGTGACTAAGTTTAGACTCGTTGATGGTGCCGTTTTTGCATTAACTCGACTCTTACCGTCGCATGCCATCGTTAAAAGGGCACAAGTACCAAACATAGTCCAGCACGCCACAAAGGTTTGTCTTCAAACTTCACTTGATTTTTTTTCCTCACTATTTTCGTGTTGCAAAGGATAGTACACCAGCCTCGTGGCCTCCGAAAAAATGTTTCGTGCGATACTAATTTTAGTTTCTTTTGACATGAGTCTTGTAAACCTTTGTAGGTTTAATTTTCCACGCAATGCTACGTACATCAAGACTACACGAGCGCGAGCGGGCATCCGTGCTTTGTGATTTTTTTTTGTGACATGGATTGGTGGTATCGATCGTTCGTAGATGTGATTTCAATCGGAAGATGTCTGTCGATTGACACAAACTTAAATTTATTTTATTTGCCATTTTTCGTGTCAAACGATATGGATGTCAGACTATGTATTCGCAAGAAGGCACTTTGTACTTTTTTTTCTCTCTTTTTTTCTCCAGGACATGAGTCGGTCATATTATCCGTTCAGGGGGGGTACCCTTTTAATCGGAAGATGTCAGTCTTGTGATATAAATTTATATTTTTTTGACAACTTGTCTTACTTTCCCGTAAAACGCTACGAAAATCGAGATCCCATTGTATATACTTTGCGAAAAAAGTGCAATTTTAAAATTTGGTAATGGGGTTGGGGGCAAAATTGGCCTCAATTGATTTTACGAAGGTCGCGATTTTACGAATGTCATAAATGGAACAGTCAGTATTCGTAAAATCGAGGGTCTAGTGTATACATGCATGGATATATATATATATATATATATATATATATATATATATATATATATATATATATATATATATATATATATATATATATATATATATATATATATATACATATATATATATATACATATATATATATACATACAGTGAACCCTCGATAACTCGGACCTCGATGTCCCGCACTTCGGATAACTTGGACAGAATTTTTAAAAAATTTCTTTACAACATAGTCGTCCATCGCTACTTAGCCTTTAATAATCCCACAGTAAATATCTGGCAAGTTCCGTGTGGTAAAATGTTGCTAGCGAGGCGCGCGACGCGTAAAGATGCAACGCAGCAGGCCGACCTCTACACTTCCTTATCTTTCCTCCCTCTTCGCCCGGCGAGCCAGGCACGCACGTGTGTCGTAAATAAACATTTCAATGTGGTGCTTGTGAAATGATGGTAACTACGGGTTATAATGACACATAAACGGAAAATTATTTTATTCTGGTATGTACAATGAATTCAGGGTTGCAAAACAAATTGTCCCGGACATTAAAAAGAAAAATTAAAAATCATTGTTTTGCATTGCGATGTAGAAAAATTGGTGAGAAGGTTTTACGCCCCTTTAACAACGTTTTCAAGAGCCGATGTGGGTGGTGAAAGAACAACACAACATTCATGCCCAAGCCGGACACGATGAGTCACGCTCGCTTGTTGATGATGCTCTGTTGATAACGTAACGGCGTCTGGAGAGTTGTAACGTTTTAAGCGTGAATCTGATTTGTTTATAAACTACTTCACGGGAAATAATAGCGTACATGTAATGAACCGTAAAATGTAAACGTCTTATGCGGGATAATTTTAAACGCACGTGAATGGATTAACATGATTTTGTAGTCTTAATTTTTCCATTTTACTACACACCGACAAAATCTTTTTCTTTATTTTAGAAGAAATGTTCACGTTATGAACGAGTAACTATAGAAAAAAAATGTACATTTGTTATATTCTACACCAAAAAAAAATAGAAGGTAATTTTTGAAAACCCTTTATAATGGCCGCACCTCATTTTTTGGGCCTAAAATTTGATCAGAAATATGCTGCGATTACGCGAGTAAGTACGGTAACTATGTAGAACATGATTAAAATTGTATTGCTTTATAATATGGCAATTTGTGTAAGAATACAGCTGTAAACTATGTGTTCTATGATGCAATTTACATACATAAAATTAAATTTTAAAATTAGTAGTGTTAAAATATGTTCACATAATATACAGTGACCCAGAAGGATTGTTAATTACAGTACCGTTTTTATTCATATATACGAGGAAAGTTATTTTTATACCTTTGTAACTTTGAAGAAGGGTAGAGTAACTATCAGGCTAGCAGCTGGCTACTGCCCCTACGCTGTGACATACAGACGTAAGGTATTTCTCAATGTAAACATCTTGTATGAGATGCGTGTGGTCACGTGCGGCGTTTGTATTGCACGAGACTGTACCGGTTGACCTTGACTACTTCCGCTCGCAACCTCCCTAGCTTATATCCAACGATCATTACTTATCTCTCTCACACGCACGCACATTGGCTGTCGTGAGTCACCAGCCAGATGAAAACTTTTATGTGATAGAAGGGTGCCTTGGTGCCAGCTTCTAGCAATAGATAAAAAAAAGGATCAGCCAGAAGTAGCAGCATAAAAAATAAAGATAGATCTGACTGCCTACATTGTTTGACATTCTTTTATAGTCCTCCACGTTACGTTAATTTTCCCACTGCATGGTGGCCCTCCCGTAACTTGATACGATAGTTACGACAAAACAGTATTTATTGCAGCCTCTTTTGCTTGTAGAAATAATAGCGTAGGTACTAATTTCTTCGCATTTCTTGTGATTAATGACTGATTACCCCACCTCTCCGGACA